>VYZR01000256.1:16710-54069 GCA_013400675.1 Oxylabes madagascariensis | reverse complement strand
AACCAGGTAGGGAGACAAACTAACATCAGAAACCAAGTACAAAGCCAGGTTACTTTCCCTTAATAATCTTCTATTTAACGTGTCACTTATCTTTTAATCATTTACTACTTGATATGTGGAATTTTCAGAGTGTCTTCTGCAAGGTTCACTTGCACCAGAATTTACTTTAAGAGCGTAATTAACCTTAATGGGGAAAAAAAGGGGTTTCACCTTGAAAACTATTGCACTACTTTAACTAAATATGTAGACCACTTAGAACCATAGATTCCATTTGCATTTAAACTATATGTAGACATCTATCATGACTTCCCCTGAAGGCCAACATGTGCACACTAGTTCCTCCCTCCTCACACCCCAATATATTGGCGTCTTCACCTTCGAGTCACTTAAGAAAACCAACACCTCTTTAATGATGCGAGCGCTCTTATGAACCCAAATATCTTTCACTTTAAAAGTGAGTAGGACATTTATTTCGCTATCATCCCACCAAACTTGTTCACAGTTTTCTGCTTCTCCTATCAATATTTCTACGGCGCTTCCAAGTGTTTTACTGTCACTCTACAATGCATATGCATGGCACAAGCTAACGACTTTATTCTTGAAGTTACAAAGGCACATGCTGGAACCCAGTTAAGACAAACTATTAGGGTCTGAGTCTTGAACCTCAGGTAACCATTCTTTCACTGTATGAAGTAAGCAGCATGTAAGAACAATCAGACTATGAACTACACCTTACAATTAAATTTCCTAAAGCAGATTTCCAAACCCATGAACTTTGTGTTAACTCACAAAGTTACTACCATCCAAAAAACACCCTCCCCCGGAAACACCTGAGGGTATAAATAATATCAACTTTGCCATCCACAGGACTATAACATGTCTGAGATTCTAATCACCCTCTCCTTTTTTCTTTTTAAATGGACTTTTACAGAGCTACTGTCTTCAAATGTATTTCTTAACTCTTAGCAAAACCAATATACATCACTATTTTTATCCTCTGAAATGTTTTTTAACACTGCTATCTTCCGGCTTTCGCTCCATCTTGGATTAGTAAGATTTACCTGTCTATAAACGCTACAGAGAGCCCCTGCTGGCAGCTTTTGAGATTGGGAAGACTAAAGTAAAACCCTGGGGTTTCAATTTTTTTTCCCAAGTATTGCACATTAACAGTTCTCACCAATCTGTTTCTGCTTCCCAAAAATCTTCCAGAATGAGGGTGATCAAGTGTCCCTGAGTAGCGAGTTGGAGATGACGCTCTAAGCTTCCAAGGAGTTTCACGGGTATCCCGTTCTCCAATTCTCCAGTCTCTACTGGAACTATTCAATACACTGGATTCCTGAAGAACAACACGATTATCATATACATCTTGTAACTCAAAAATAACTCAGTATCTGATCTGGGTATTGAAAATACAGGGAAGTGGAAGCAGTAACAAATCTGGAAACATTTAATAAGAAACCTTGAGGGATAGCCAAGAAATGAAACAGGCTTAGAGAGAACCACTGGCAAAAGCAGTTTGGTTGTTTGACTTTTTCTAAGTAATTTGTAGCAGCTTGTTTATCTGTCCTCTGTTTTGATCTAGGACAACAAAAAGTTGAAGTGGAATGCTTTTGAGGCACTACCCTGACTTAGATACTGCAACAACAGGGCTGAATTCAGGGCCTCATTTTCACGTGTTATGCAAAAAAATCCCACAGGTGTAGAAAGGGTCTCTCCATGACAACAAAAACACCTCTTTGGCCACTAAAACAAGCTGATTTTCAATGAATAGATTATAATTGAGCAAAGAGACTGCAATTTCATTAGCTCTATAGAACAGTCACAGAGATTAGCAAAATTAATAGAAGTAACAGAAATGCAACCATTTTATCAACACTAAGCAGCATTTTTAAGTGATTATTTGCCCATTCTTTTTCTATGAACTATTAGTATTACAAACACAGTAGTTGCAGTTACCATTTCTTAAAAGGAACAAAACGACAAAGCATTCAAAACCAAACTAAAATACAAAAATCTCAGGTTGTTTTCTTCCTTCAGTTCAGCTTAAGAGTATTTAACATCCCGTGTCAGAACTTAAAGATTAAAGCCCTACATAAGGTATTCTGGTTATGGTGTCTATTTTCAGTAGCTGAAAAATGTCATCAGGAAAACATTCAAAACAATTTTATAAACTACTCTTGACCCTATGCCTCCACTGAAAAAATAAAATAAACTTATAACTCTTTTGTCATAAAATGTTTACTATGTTGCATCATAAAGGATAGGAGTTTTTTTCTCATATAACGATACTAGTTCTTGTATTTTAAAGTTACCTAGCAACAACACTATATCCCATACATCTGATTAGTTTACAATTAACCGCTTTGTTATGCGTCCTCAGATAAGCAGGGGCTAGTACCCAGATTGATCTCAAAAGTGCATGACGTACAAGAATTCCATATCTGTATGAAAAAAGACAACAAACCCACCCAACAGAAACCTTACTTGTTAGCCCTAATCAAAACCAAATACAAATTTGACTGATCTGTCCCAGAAGTTTTTGAGTTGACCTATAATCAAGTGTTCTCTCTATAGAAATTCTGTATTAAAAATCCAAGTCCTCTTTATACCTGAAGAATTACTGATAGTGAAAGTTTTACTTCTAAACCATAAATTTTTAATCATTTGTGACTGAACTAGATCTTAAATACTTTAAGGTAGCTTTCTGAATGGTTTAACAAAGTGAAAACACCTCTCCTTTGCATTCCTACCTGACTGGACTTAAACCTTCTTGCTTCAGTCTCTGTAATCTTAACCTGCAAGCAATAAAGCAATTTGTTCCTATCAGCTCTGTAAGCACCAAAGGTTAGTCAAGAGAGGGAGCTTCCCTACGGTTCTATCACTAAGCACCAGTCTTGCGTAACAAGCTCTCAGACTACCTTCTACAAACAGGGAGTGGAAAAAAGGGATACAACATAATCTTCTATCCAAATATTTTCCCTTCTGTTTTAACTGGCAAGTATTATGAGACCATTCCTCAGCTCAGAATCACTTTTCTCAACAGGAAATAGTCAAAAGAATACACAGTGCAGTGAACACACTGCAGTGTTCATGTAATAAATGAAATAATGAAAGGTACGTTGTGTCAAAATCTTTTAACAGCGGAAACACATCGAACTTCACAGCACCAGTTCAGCTGAAGACCTCTTTTCTGATCAGTGGCTTTCAGTATACGTACACTGTGTGCACTGTGTCCACAAATCTCTACAAAAGAGTAAGACTGTTCAATTTGCTTTTGCTGAGCAGACAGGCAGTGAAAAACATGTAGGACTCCAAAATGCAAATATGACTGACAACTGCTTGCCCTTCTACATGCTCTACAGCCTATATACTAATAAGCACATGCATGCTAGAGATAACAAGAATGTAACACACATACATTTAATTGTGCTAAAAGTAATGTTCTATCACTTGTAAAACTGTTTCTCAAAAAGGCATTATATAACACAATGTCCTGGATAGCTTGTCAGCAGGGACCAAACTCCTAACCATTTTTTTAAAAAATATGAACATTTATTCACAGAGTTAAGTTTCTGCAATTTCAAAGACCAAAATGGGCTTATATTTCTGGGCCCAAAACTGAAGTAAGAATTGCTGACAGGAGCAGAAAAAAATTACTAAGATAATTGAGCCAAACTGCTATCTGTTGCTTCCAAGTGTCAAAAATGATTTCTACAGTAGTTTAATCTCTGCCCATAATGCTCTCCCAAACCGCAAGTACCTGAACAGTGCAAATACTTCCTCTTGAGCACAGCTCCCCTTCCCCATAAAAGTAGTTTGGTTAGTGCAAAACGCTGCTTGTGAAACAGCAAAAGGCCTTTTTTTCAATCCCATGTAATGCACACAAAACCCAGCTGCATTAACATACTGACATGACAGGCTAATGTGCGTCTGTGTTGGTTTTGCACGGCCTGGTTTTGGTAGCTGGGAGGCCACAGAGGTGGCTTCTGTGATCAGCTGCTGGAAGTTCCCACCATATTTGGCAGAGCCAATCCCTGATGGCTCCGAAGATGGATGTGCTGCTGGCCAAGGCTGGGCCAATTAGAGATGGTGGTAACACCTCTGTGATAACAGATTTCAGAAGAAATCAAAACAAAAGTAGGGATGCAGTTTTAATTTCAGCCACAACAGAGTAGGTGGTGAGAACATGTGAGGGAGAACAGCACAGTGACACCAAGGTCAGTGCAGGAGGGGGAAGAGGTGCTCCAGGCGCTGGAGCCGAGATTCCTCTGCAGGCTGTGGTGAAGACCATGGTGAAGCAGCTGTGCCTCTGCAGCCCACGAGTCCATGGGGGATGCAGAGATCCACCCACAGCCTGTGGGGGAGGCGCTCACACTGGAGCAGGTGAATTCCTGGAGGGGGCTGTGATGCAGTGGGAGACGCGGTGGAGAGAGAGGGCCCCTGCTCTCAGGTTGGAGCAGCCTGTCCTTGGAGGACTTCATCCTGTGGAAGAGTGACCTACACCGCAGCAGTTTTGGGAGGACTGCTGCTCATGAGAGTGGACCCACACTGGAGAAGTTCATGGAGAACTGTCTTACATGGGAGGGACCCCACGGCCTCACAGGGGAAGGATTCCGGACCCTGAGCCAAGCGGACGAAAACCTCGGGTGACGAACTGACCAAAATGCCTGTGCCCTGTCTCCCTGCACTATCAGTGGGAAGGAGGGAGGGGTTGGGAGAAAAAAAGGTGTTTTCAGGGCTTATTTTACTTCTCATTATCCTCCTCTGATTTTGTTAGTAATAAATTCACTTTGTACCTTTAATTTAAGCCTGTTTTGCCCTTGCAGTGTTTTCTCCCAGTCCTTATCTCAACTCATGAAGCCTCCACTAAGCTCTTTCCTCCTCTGCCCAGCTGTGGCAGGGGAGGGTGAGTGCGTGACTGTTGCGGGTGCCTGGCATTTGGTCAGTGACAGGGTCTAAAGCTCCTCTTCTTACCTTTTTCAAAATATAAACACAGGAGGTGCTGCAGAACAGTACAACCTTGTGTACTGACAACATAGTCTTGTACTTTTTGCATCACCAACACATCAAGTGTAATGCCTGACACGCATCAAAGTTCAAACCAAACCCCCACCTCTCCCTCAACAGAAAACTTCATTTACCCAGGTTTAGGATGGCAGTGACTCATAAGAAAATAGATCCATATTATCAGGATGCCCTCTCATTCATTAAACACCCGATTTCTAAAGGTGCAGCTACAAACAAGAGCAGGTAAAACCAGAAAATCTACAACTACCAGTTCACTGATTACTGTCATTGGCCTGGTTAGTAAATTCTTGCATTTTAGAAATTTTGTTTGTCTGAGTTTTGGGGCTTTTCTTGGTAAAAAAGACACTTTAAAAATTATTTATACTTTATAAAAAGAAAAAAAATACATTACCTGGTATCCAGATTCTAATCTCCATGAAGATTCTCTTGTACTATATGCACCAGATAAACTGTTTCCAGTTCTAGATCCTAGAGGAGAGCTGGAAGCCTGAACAGATATCTTGCGAGGAATTCTTGAGGGTTTTGACTCCATCCTTTATATCCTGTACAAGGACATACTGATCATTTTTTCTCATAGAAGCAGAGAACTCATGCAGAACAGGCACAGGTCATTCCGGGTGTAACATAAATATGATTCACACATACAAATATTTACACAGTGCTTTGGTCTGACTGTGCGTCCACAAAACGGAGAAACAAGTTCTTATCCTAGTTTTTGTAACCTCTTCTTTACATCTCCTCCTATCCCTCATTAGAAAACTACAGTCCCTTTTATGATTTTGTTACGATATGTTATTGCAATTATAAATATAAGACGTACTCCCTAAAGAACCAAACAGTGCTCATATTAACAAAAGATGAGTCAGGAACAGATTACTCAGATTTCTTAAATTCATATATTACGTTTTTGCTAATGAACTGCATCTCAACACTTACAGAAATTATGAGGACTTCTTCCTCAGGGTTGAAATTGTGAAACTTCACCCTCCTGGGAAAAAACACATCTGCAGTCTATCTGCCTTCAACTTCTCCAAAGACAACTCCCAAGGAAGCTAACGTACGCAAAGGAACACAGCCTATCTCACAAGTGTATTCTTAAACTTACTTCTCACTTGCTAAGTGTGTATCTGCCTTTTGCTATTTCTAGGCATTTCAAAAGAAATGCTCGTGCCTTTTCCACATGAGATGTGTTCCTATACTCATCCCTGTCCTTGAAATGGTATCTGACTTAACATTTACCTAAAACTCCAGACAGCTAGAATCTTCCTCCTCAGGATAGTACAGACAGAAGCAGACCACAAACAGTAGCTCTTAAAAAATGTAAGGAAACTGCAGTATCCTCAACGGTGCAGCACATGAGGAGTAGCATGACATGCAACAATTCAAACAGATGGCTTAGAATCCTACCAATACAGGGTGATTTGCCAAAGTGGTACAGTCTATTTAAACCACTTCTAATTCTGGCCTAACCTTCTGAGAACAGGAGTAAACTATATTGATAAAAAAAACCCTATCCATCAACAAAGCACATTTTTTCCAGAATTCAGTCATGCTCATCAGTATCACATTCTGCAAAAAGCTGCTGCATCAATCCTGACACACTTCATGTCTGGCTGCAGTTTCAAGGTGAGTCCACATACTCAGGACTTTTAATCTTTGCTCAAGTCATGCTTAATTAAATATTCTACCTGGTAAAAGCCAGTTAGTTTGTACAGAACTCCACTGATCTAATAGTTGGGACAGCTGAGGTTAGTCTCCTTAATCACTGTTTTCATGCATGTGCAGTTGCTAGCTAGCTTTACAACAGCAGCCAAAACACAAAGTAGCCAAAATGCTTAATCTTGCAAGCAGGACTCTAAAATATACCGAGTTTAAGTGAGTGTTTATCTCTGTGTAAAAAAGAACTACTGGTTTGTATTAGAGAGGACACCTGCTTCCAGACCACGCTTCCAAAACTAGTAACCCTTTTGTGCTTGCCAAAGCCATCACCAGGTAAACAAGATCTGGTAAGGAATCTGAAATGCTCACTTGCCCAACTTTGCATTAATATACGGAAATAATTAAATAATTTAATTTCCTAGATCACATTTAAAACCTTAGGTAAATATTCAGCAATTTATGCAATTCACAGGTTGTAAGCAGATCTGTATCAATAAGAATGTTCTAAGCAGCAGTCCAGAGTTCAAAAGAACAGTTAATGGTGGAAATTTAAAAGAAACTGAGGACAAGCCTCATTATCTAAACTACACCACTTCAAGTGGATCATTTGTTCAACAAAATGTAACAATCACATTTATTCCTAAACTGTAATGATAGTTAATTTAACCTTCAGAGTAATCTGCCATAATGTGCTCTACAAGTTTAGTACTTGTATGAAGCTGCAATGAGTGTAAAAATGTAACTATCAAAGTTGCAAACTGTGAAGCTAAAATAATATCACAATAATATAGAATAGAGTGTAGGCTGCACAGGACAGTTGTATGTCTTGATGAGATCTGATACTCAAAGACCTGTTTGTCTATGTTTTACCCTGATATAAAATACAAGGAACAAACAACACAAAA
Organism: Oxylabes madagascariensis; assembly: GCA_013400675.1. Taxonomy (NCBI): domain Eukaryota; kingdom Metazoa; phylum Chordata; class Aves; order Passeriformes; family Timaliidae; genus Oxylabes; species Oxylabes madagascariensis. The sequence continues at coordinate 46,477 of VYZR01000256.1, read as the reverse complement.
TAATGGATCCAATTCTGTACCACTAAGTACTCCACAAAAGTGCCGGCATTATCTCCTCCATTATGGATCATTCTGTTTCTGAATCACTTTGTTTCAGATAGGTGTGGAACCAGATGAACTAAATAGCATAGATAAAAGTCAGACACACAGAGAAAATGCAAAGGTTCAAGAAGAGATGGAAGTTCCTACCAGTAGGAATTAATGTCCAGATAAATCAGCAGAGGAGCCAGAAGTGTAAGACAACTTCAAAGACTACATTTAAATCATCTAATACTAATAAAATTGCTTATGCGCCATCCACAGAACAGAAAAAAATAAGAGCATTCACACAGAACAGGACAGGGTAGAAGACTGAACAGCAGAGCCGACTACCTGCAGAAGATGAAATGGAGTGCAAAATTAGCAAATTCCTTCTACAGATACACATAAATAGGCACAAGACTAATTTTTTCCTTCAGTGGTAGCCCCAAGGGGACAGACAATGTCTGTACCCATCAGCCTAATCTTGAAAATTAGTACAGGTTGTGATTTCAATCCAAGTATGTCAGGATAATACTATCTATAGAATATTTTCTTTCTGCAAGTGAAGGAATCTTGCATAAACTATACCCAAAAAAAGGTGTTAAAACCAAGTTAGGGCAGCACAATAGAAAAGGCAAAATTTAATGTGTCAGTTTATGTATACACACTATGATTAATTTCCTGCATAGAACCTTACATTTTTTTCTGCAGTCTTTGCTTCAGCCAGCAAATGAGAAGGATCTGCTATAAATATTAATCAGAGTCACATAAGAATAGGCATTTGACATCTGTCATGTCTGATGCAAAAGTGAAAAGAGGCTGAATAAAAGGTCTTATGATCTAGGCAAAGAAATTCTGATCAAGGAAATTGGATTTTACCTTCACTTTTCAATAAAGATTCCGTGACAGAAAGCACGTCATTAAGATGAATAATTTTAAAAAATCTGCTGCCCAAGAGCTCTTCAGTTTCTGGGCATCCATTATAAAATTTACCTGCAATCCAGCTACCAGAAATCATAGAATAGTTTGAACTGGAAAGGATCTTTAAAGGTCATCTAGTCCAACCACCCTGCAATGAGCAGGGACATCTTCTACGAGATCAGATTGCTCAGAGTCCCATCCCACCTGACCTTGCATGTTTCCAGGAACAGAGCATCCACCACCTCTCTGGGCAACCTGTGCCCATGGCTCACCATGCTCATCATAAAAAATGCCTTCCTTAAATTTACTCCTTGTCCTTCACAACAGGCTCTACTAAATGTCTATCTCCATCTTTCTTATGGACCCTTTTTAAGTACTGAAAAGCTGCAATGAGGTTTCCCTGGAGGCTTCTCCTCCCCAGGTGAAACCCAAATTCTTTCAGCTTTTTCTCATAGTATTACACCAATGGACAGAAATGCAGCTGAAGTCAATGGAGCCATGATATCCATTTACTAGATAGAAAAAACTAGATCTAGGCATTTCACCCCTGGTGATCAACACTAGTAAGATGTTTTTTGGGTTTTGAAGTTTTTTCCCCAGAGCTCTCTGAAAACCGTTTTAAGCACTGTACCTTGAAAGCCTGAGATGCAACTGTCTTCATAGGTGTCTTGAATACCAACAAAACACATACAAGGCTTATGCTGATCATGGTAACACAATGAAGTGGTTATAAGTAAGGTGAGCAAGCTAAGCTATCAGAGAGCACAGGAGAGAGTCACACAATGTTCTCATGCTAAAAATCACACTATTAAAGCCATAACAATACTTGTCTGCAAGGGGAATATTGTACTTGTACGCAATATTTCAGAATGAGAATGGTTCCCTTTTACAGTACCATCATCTTAAGAGTTTTCCTGAAGAAAAACATTTAAAACCTCAAGCATTTTGCTTGCACACACAGGAATTCAACAAACCCCAAGGCGTAATTAACACGCTGTAATGAGTTTTATAATGACAAAGTAGACATTTCAATTTACATAGAAGGTAGTGAGACCAAAAAATACTTAAACTACTTCTTTGAGGAAATAATAACAATAATCATAGTAACAGAAATAGGGTTGTAGTCTGAACTGATTAAAAAGCCTGCTGTTGCCAAAAAGTAAAGGAACACCTTACTCAAATAACACATCTGATGTGTCCTTCACTGAGAACCCTCAACACATTAACCAGTGAAAACACACTTTTGGCTTTTCCATTATTTTAACACTACTCATGCTCATACCCAACAATAGAGAAATGACAATGTGCACAGCAGGATGAGCAGCACTCTTCTTATCAAAGCAACATATTTCATCATCTTATGCCATGTTACACTACTTAGCAATCAAAACCTCATGAAAAAATCTGGAAACAATTCTAGAGACTCCTGAAAAAAGGGACATACGCAATACTTCTGAAGACTTGGTCAGAAACCAAGTTCTGAAATAAAACTTTTAAGTCATACCTGAGAAACAGATGACCAACTTGAAAAAGGAGGTGGAGCTGCACAGCCTATTTTAAGAACACAGATCAAATGTCCTGCCTTTCTTGATCTGTCATCCCTCCAACCGCATTATAAAAGATGAACTAGACCTAACACAGCCACGGACAGAGATAACAAAGTAACAAAAGATCCAAGAGGTTTTTGAGGAAAAGCAATGCAGTCTCAAAAGACAAAAATAGTTACTATCCTTAACTGTCCATTTTTACACCCCTTCACAAAAAGGGATTCACAAAACACAGAGAGCAAATATTTATCTTCTGCCTTGACCCTCTCTATCGATAAAAGAGAAGCAATTTCAGGCAGTCATCTCTACGAGTAAAGCCTTTGCCAGCTTCCATGATTACTACCAGATTTAAGCAATCTTGGACTCTCCATCAGAGGGTAGCATAAGCTTCACTGCCAGCTCCTGAATTCATTCTTCTAGCTTGGAACTATGCACTGACACTTCTAGCTAAGACTCGAGCTCTCATGTCTACATGTTTCTGTGTGGTTTAACATATAACTATTCCTAAGATTTTTCTCCCGAGCAACCTGCGCTCACGTGTCTTCCTCGGGGCTTATTCACAATCATGTTTTTATGACAAACAAGACAGTGCTCAAGAGTCTTTCTCTCAGACTGTGCAATTCTTCGTTACGGGTATTTTCCCAACCTTCAGTGTAGTGAAATTGACAAATAACTCAGCAGCCTCTCAGGAGCCCAATGAGGAGCAAGAATATTTACAAACGTCGAAGGCTGCCCGCGCTGCCGCGGCTGGTGCCCTAAGGCCAGCGGGTGCTCCGCAGAGCCGCCGAGGGCGCCGCACCCCCCCTGCCAGGCCCCGGGGAGCGGCTCGCACGGCTCGGGCCCGGCCGGCGTCCGCGGCCGCACCCGATCCCGGTGCCCGGGCAGCATCCGGCCCCAACGGCCGGGCAGAGGCCGCGAGGAAGGCAGAGAGGAACAGGGGGCACCAGGTGTCACACGGCCTCGCTACGACAGCGGGCGCGGAGCCGAGCGGCCGTTGGGGGCGATGGCGGAGAGAAGGGTGGGTGGGCCGGTCCCAGCACGGCACAAAATGGTTCCCCCGGCCCTGGCGTGAGGCCGCCGGGGCGGGCGGGGCCCCGCAGCAGGGACGGCCCGAGCCGCAGTGGCCGCCGCGGGCGGTCCGTACTCACCGTCACGGCCGGGCCGCCTCGCAGGCCGGACCGGGCCGCTCGCTCGCGCCGCTCCCGCAACACAATGGCGGTGGAGCGAGACCGCCCGGCTGCCAGGCGCGGCCACTCCCGGCTCTCGCGAGAGCTGTGGCCGCGCGGGCCGCCCTGCGGAAGCCGCGCGGCGGGGGCGGAGCTCTGAGCGGAGCCTGACGGCTGTGGGCGGGCGGAGCTGAGGCACCCGCCGAGCGCGGGCGGGAGCCGAGAATACCTGCTGGGAGTGACGAGATTCCTTTCTGTGCGCGGACCAGCGTACCCAGAGACATCCGAACCGTCTTCCACGTTCAGCCCGAAAACTGCAACACGGTCTTTGAGTTTTCTGTCTATGTCGCATACTCTTCCTTGCCTGAACCCTGTAAATGATTTCCCGCGTCTCTCGTGACCAGGTACAGCAGGCTGTCCCTGAAGGACACGGTGGGATGGGGATGTTGGACACAGCACCCTCAACGGCAGCGCAACTGAATTGCCATTCATTTTAATTGCATTCAGGCCTCAGTTGTGTCCTCTTGGAAGTAATAGACATCGGCAGGCATTTTTACTTGAGGGGAAGATGTTGTATGATGTAGGAAATCAGGAGATAACCTTCCCAAACTTAAAATACCAAGTCTTCGCATGATCAGAGATTTTAGATTAGCAATCCTAAAAAAATGACGATTTCCAGTGTCTCTGGCCACTACAGAACACGGCAGAGACTTCACACTGTGCTTCTGAGCCAGGCCCTGAAGAAGACTGGTTATGTTATTACTAAGGAGTCTAGACTTGTATCACAGCAGTCATGAGTCCCTGTATTTTACTGATCCAACCATCAGTCTGCAGCAGGGCTTTCCTGAACCCCAGTATCAAAGTGAGTGCCAGAGATCACACTTTGCAAGTCAGATAAAGGGGGTATGCAACAGTAGCAGGCCGGCTATTCTTTAAGGGAGGAAAAAACGAAAAAAAAAAGGGAAAAAGAAAATTAAAAAAGGGAAGAAAATACAACCAGCCACCCCTGGCATGGGGCTACAACACATACAAATTCACTGTGTCCATGCCTAATAGGTTTGACAGATCTGGGACACATGTAAGACCAGCCAGGCTGGTTAGAAACTAGACAGGTGGCACCGAAATTGTAGACGGTCCTATTGCTATGTTTAGCAATACCCTTGATTCTGTTTCCATTCATGCTTATAAATATGTTTGGATTGTACTGCATTTTATTCACTTCCTCCCACAGAGAAACAGTGGGCAAAGTACTATTTAATTAGAGACAAAGATGAAGAGCTGGGAAGAGCTGTAAACATAGAGAGAGGAACAATTGAACAAAAACTGATAGCAAGAGAAAGGCTCTTGGCTTTTTTTTGCTGATGGGCATGTTGCCTTTCACCATCGTGCCTAGAGCAATGCTTACTGGACTTGGGAAAATCTTGTCTATAGCACCCAGAAGCAGGCCTGCTGCCCCAGACAATACCATTTACTTGGCTAACTGTCTCCAGGGGAAAAGGACAGCTAGAATCGGTTCATGAATGATGCCAGCAGTTGCAGCTGCTCTTTTTCCTGGCTAGCAAACAAGAGCACTTATAGAAAGAGCACTTAGATCTACAATAAATCCTTAAAGGAGTCATTCTGTGTTTTAGTAATGCACAAATCAAGTGTTATTCACAGATCTAGTGAAATGCCTGTGTAAATGTAGAGGATGAAGAGTACGGCCTTCCCTGCAGCCAGGATAGATCACGGCCACCACTAATCAAGGGCCCTATGATTGTCTTTTTAAAAGCAAGTTAGAAGGTAAGTGGGGAAAGCCTCATCCAATACAAAACTTCAGAGGTCTTCAACTCAGTCTTGCTATCATCAGAATAGGATTTACTGGGAATGCTAAGATGTTATACCATTCACTACATTAGCCCTGTCCAATGCAATGCACAAACTGTATTACTGGACGGTTGATGCAATAACCTCTTATTAACAATCTATGAGCTCTATGAGCCATTTGCTAGCTCATAGAAAAAAGAAATTGGACTATCACCTGAGTTCATGAGCTTTTTTTGTTTGTTTTAATCTGCATAACAGATCAAAGATCTACCCTGTAATAACTAGTTTAATTACAAATATACAAAATTAAGAAAGGTTAAGACATAGTGTTCAATACTATCATATTGCACAAAGACTCCTCTACGTTCTGAACCATTGCTAAAATGGCACCATCTAACGAATGTGGATATGATTTGGGTTTTGTCTCAAGGAAAATATCTAATATTGGGTGTTAGTGGCTGAAGTCACAAAATCCTGTGTAAGAGTGTGCTCATAAATGGCAAAGCAGTAGGTTTAGAGTACATCTGCTTTAACACGTTCTTTAACCATATCAATGATATGGAAACAGGCAGATTTAAATCGCATAATTATTAACAGTAACTATCCTTAACCGTCCTTTCTTACACCTCTTCACAAAAAGGGATTCACAAAAGCTGTTTTTTCCACAAATGGCTGAACTTTTTGTAGTGTCTGTCCTCAACTTCAATAGATCATAGTCTGAAATTTTAAGATTATCAGAAATTGGTGTTGTCTAGTTGAATAGTTTATACTTATCTCTATTAGTAAGTCGTTCTTCAGTAAAATTCACTTTTAATAACTGTCCCGGTTTGAAAGACAGGTATCTGCTAGGGAGGGCAGGACCTCCCTTGGAATGGAGAATTCAAACCCCCTCCCTCCAAATTATTATAATTTTGAATATTAAGTGGGCTCTCAGGCAAAGATATGGGGATAGGAATAACAGTTCTTTACTAGTACGTATAACAAGGCAAACAAACAGCAACTACAGCATTAATGATAAACAAAACCAGGAACCTCGAGGGGCTTTGCTTCACAAAGCCCGGGGCAGTCTGATCTCGGTGCAGGGCTCTGAGGAGCACCAGGCTGGAACCGTGGGAAATCCCGGGCCGGTGGATGAGATGTATCAGAAGCTCCCCTCGGTGGTAGCTGGAACGGTGGGATGTCCCGGCAGGGCAGGGGGGTGCGGGGCTGCAGCGTAGCAAAAAGCCTCAAAGCAGTGCCGGAGAAGCGGCGGTGGGACAGGGCCGGCCCAGCTCCAGCAGGGCAGGAGGAGGCGAGCTCAGAATTCCTGGGCACACGAGCAGATGATGGTAGATTTCCTCAGGACCGGACCCGGTGGGACAGTGAACTCCTCCTGCAGCAAGAGCGGCCTGACCGTCCTCTCTCCGATGTCTAGAGCAGGAGACCGAAGCTGCCCCACCCCCGTCCTTTACCTGCCGCCAAACCTCGCGGTACCTTTTTTCCCTCGGAGAGAAAACTTCCAGAGACCAAAAAAGGGTGTAGCCCGGTGTTACAGGCTCCTTTGGCCTTCTTTGTTTTGGTCAAGCACCCGCAAGTACGCAGCAGTTAGTCTCCTAGCAATTTATGGGGAAAAATTCCATAAGTAAAAAAAAACCAAATCTAACCCCCAACAATAACCATTTGGAGATAGACAGTTTCCAAAGACTTTTTGTTAAATTTCTGACCAAACTGCAAGAATATTATTGGAGAGCACATTTTTTTAAAATGCAATTTAGACTGCATCTTGACTATTCATTTGTTCTGAAGGATTTCAGGCAATATCCTAAGAATCTTAACCCTCTTCTTTCAGAGAGAAAAGGCAGCAAAAAGGTCTCAAATCTAGAAAATGGTTTTTGATACGGCATGTTATCACATAGATGATCCCAAATATTACAGTAACCATTTCTGAAGGTGACAGAAGCAGAAAGAAGACCTCCTTGGACAGCAGCCATTGTGTCCTAGAAAAAGGAAAATGCATCCTTGAGACAAAGTCCATTTATTCAACATTCACTATGAAATACAGCTTTTGAAATATACCACCTGCCGTGGGTGTGTGGCTTAGACAGCAGAAAAGGAATAGGTTGAAGAACTTGCAGACAAGACAAAAACCAAGGCAATCTCAAGTCATCCTTTTAATGTGTTTTTTTCTGCACTGAAGTATTATTAAGGTTATACATGGACTTGTTCTTTTTACTGTGTCAGCTAGAACAAGTACTAAGAAGATAGTCCCTATGGTTGACACTATCCACATTCCTGGGGCTGTCTTTAATGAATTTAACCCTTTTCTTCTTTCTGCAGGTTGTTGTGTTGGGACTGGCCAGGCTCCCAGAGCAGCAGTCACAGCCCCAAGGCTGCCAGAGCTCCAGGATTCTGTAATTCTGTGTGCAGTAGAGCTACTGAGCATGACACTAAGGTTCCCTGGTTTCTAGCCTGCCAGGCAGGGTTGTGGGATTGCTCCTGGCTGACTTGCTAAACAGTAGGTGTGCACCATATAGGTTTTACAGAGAAGGAACACTGGGATGTAAAGAAAAGCAGAGATCATGTTCAACTATCTATGGTAAACATTACACAAGAAAGATTTCTGGAAGTGTACAGTAATCCAGAAAGTTGTCCTCAGAAAACAAATCCAAATCATAGTTCATAGCTTAAACAAATCTGGCAAATGTGGTATCTGTAAAAGGCTCGTGGTCTCTATACAAACTGTAAGATAAACAGCAGTGATATAAAAAAAAAAAAAAAAAAAAAAAAAAAAAAAAAAAAAAAAAAAAAAGAAGAAAAAAAAAAAAAACGTAAGTAGGAAATGTGTCAAACTAAATCTTTGTCAATTACTGACTTTTTCTTTTCTCACAAGTGTGACTTTGATACCTCTACGGGGAAGATGGCTTTATTACTGCTACGCACGTACCCCTAAATAAATCTAAATCTTCCTGCCTGGAATGACTGAACCTGAAATCTGAATCTCTGGTTAGTGACATATGGCTTTTTCATTGGAGGCAAGCTTGTGTGAAATTTGCCAAGTCTGAAACAAATGAATTAGATTATTTCCTTTCCAATATTGCGCCCAAACCCATTGGGTGTGTCATATGCAGTGCCTTACATAAAAAGGAATTAGTTTTTGATCATATTGCCTTGATCTGGAAAAGGGGGAATTTTTATGTGTTACTTTGTGTTCCAGCTAGTGAAGCTATCTTCTCAAGATGCATAAAGGAAGTGTTAATAACTTTCACTTCTTTCTTTTTATCTGCAGTCTCAAAGATCATTTGCTGTCCTCTCCCACATGCCAGGATGGATGTGTGATCCAGAAAGGTTCTAAAAGCCTTGACCCAGTGCCTGAGAAGTTGTGCACGGGGGAAAAAGATGGGAGGGTTACCTAGGATGGGATTGTGAGTTGTGAATGTTGCAAGTGAGGTAGCATGTTCCCACCTTGCAGATACCATTTGCTTGGGGTTTTTTGGTCAGAGCCTTAGGATAAATACACAGTCCTTACAGAACACAGGGCCTATTGCTTTTTTGTGTTCCATTTAGAGGTCTTTAAATGTGACTCAGAGGGCTCTGCTCTTCATCTTGGAAATCAGGATCTAAGATTCAGGAATAATTAAACGTAGGCTTCTCCTGTTTCACATGAATCTTAACTTTATAACTTTGGGTGGGTTTGCGTTTTAGGGAAACAAGAATGCCTTTGTCTTCCACAGCCTCAAGTCATTTATTTCTGAGTTGTTTTGTTTTGTTTTTTCTCCTTCTCTTCATTTAAAACGTGAAATACAATATAAAAGGCTTTCATTTAGATGCTTTGTACCATTTTTGACTTCTATAAATAATAAACTGGTTTTATTCAAATTGTACAGCCTAAATAACAAATATATAACATCACATTCTTAAGATAGAATAAGAAAACTTATATTTTAAATCAGATTCTTAGTATAGTTAAGTAGCATTTCTTAACCTTTTCATTCTTAGAGCTTGAGACTACTAACAAATCTATTGCTTCCAAAAGTAGACAAAGGAGATTTGGCCACAAGCTGTCAAAACAAGACATTCTTACAGCTAGAAGTATCTGCTTTCTTTGTATATGTTTGGTGAGTAGATGGGAACCAAAACGTTAGTGAAGCAACTGCATTTTTCAAACCACTATTCAAATTATTATTAACATAAAAACCTTTAGTGTTTTGACTGATGATTTAGCTGTGTTTGGCAGAAAGTCATAGAAAGAAAATGCATGGCAGACTATTAGCACGTTCACTTCTCATTAAAGATGTAAAGAATAAACAATTCTAAAAATACAACCAGTAATATTTTACTTCTAAAACAATGAAATGTGGGAAAAAAGGCTTTTACAATGGGAGCAGTTCTGAATAGCAGCTGGTAGAGCCTATTTGGAAGACTGTTGTGTGAATCCTATGCTGAACAAAATGTGGAATTTAAGCTGTTGTTAAATGCAGATAAAGGTCAGAGATCATGATCTCCAGAGACAATTGTTTGCAGTATTTCCAACTTCTTTTATGTACAGGAGGCATGTGCAATGCAAGAAAGTAGACAAATCACTGCAAAATAAGGTTTTCTTGGCAACAGAGAAGAATTTACTGCTTCTAACAAAGACCAGCATACAAATGGGTTCAAAATTCAGACACAGACAACTGTTGAAATTAAGAACTGAGGATAAGCATTTGTCTTGCATCAGCTGGCCGGTAGGGGAAGGATATAATGTAACTTTTTTTCCCTAGGGAGTTGGCCCTTTGTCACTGGAGTACTTTCATATGAGTTCACACTTAGAATCTGTAAATTTAATTTTTAGTTATAAGCATTTACAGAACCTGTAGTTCATCCATATTAACATGGCATGTCATGTCCTGTGATGTTATGTGGTATGGAGCCAGTTCAGATCCGCTGTCCTGGACATGCTTCTCCCCAGCTTCTTGTGCACCTCCTTGCTGACAGAGCACAGGAAGCTGAAAAGTTCTTGACTTAGGATGAGCACTGCTGAGCAACAACCACAAGCATCACAACATCAATATTATTCTCATACTGAATCCAAAACACAGCACTCACTGGACCAGCTACTGAGAAGAAAATGAACTCTGTCCAGGTTAAACCAGGACACCTGTGCAGACACTGACATCTCTTCAGATTCTAGTGAAAACTAATATTGCATCTAGTATCTGCTAGTTGGTGTGATTACCAATATATTGGAAGCGGTTCTGCAGACTTCGCTCAAGTAAATAAGCTTTGTATATATAACTGACTAATACTAAACTTAGACTTACGAATATTACTGACATCCTGACATTTCTTAGCTCTCTAGACTGATTATCAAGCAACAACCCTGATATGCTACTGGGCTCATGGATCTTCTCACAAACCACAATGGTTAGCATAATCGTAAATCTTTGTAATACAAGGTGTTAGAAGAAGCAAAAAATAAAATTTATATGAAGATACTGGCTGCACCAGCACTGTGTTCCCAAGTTTGCAATAGGAACTTGGGATTTTACACCACTGACAAACATTAAAATGTATGTTTTGTAATTTATTGAAAACCGGGGATATCTGTTTTCACTGGTTTGGAAATGTAGCTTTGTTTTTACTCATTGATAACCTTGAGATGTCCCACTCTTCTGGACTAACTACGGTAATTTTTTTATTTTGCAAATACTGAGAAGCCTACAGTCAGGTTGCTTATATAATGTATGCTGCATTTCTCGTTCCCAGTGAGACCTGTGCAAAACTAGAAACCCATTTTGTCCCCCTTCAGGGCCATTTTGTGGGGTAGGGAGTAAACCACTTTGAGAAACTGTCTCGGGATTTTTAACTGGAAAAGAGGGGTTGGACTGAGGGTTCGGGAAAGGGTCCTTGACGGCCGGTACCTTACTGTCAAGGCAAGGGTACTGAGGAGGTTGTGGGAAGCCAGGGAGTTGGTAGCAGCCCTGCAGTTCTAAGTTGCTGCAGGCTGCTCCCCCCAACACATTCGGTGTAGGGGATGAGGGATTAGGACAAGAGGATTGGGAAGAAGGGGTTTTAGGGAGAAATGGGAAGAACTGGGGTGGTTGGGTTTTCAGTTTCTCTTTTTCCTTCTGTGTTTCCTGATTGGATTTTTACAAACAAGGATAAAAATCGTCCCCTGAGGGATCACCCCTCCTTGTCAAGTTGGTTAATTTTGCACCTATAGCATTCCAAAACAATACACTTTTCACGTCTTTAGGGGATAGACTCGGAAAATGAAAAAATAACCACCTAACAAAACTCTTTACCTTCCCATGTGAAAACTTCAACCCCCCTCCCACCAGGGTACCCGAAACTTGGAAGTAAACCTCTTTCTGCTGCACTGACAGATGCACACCCATCCTGCCAGTACAGAACTATGCTGCCCTTCCTTGCAGCAAAAGGAAGAAACAAAGATAAAAAGGGTCCAGGGACCGCCCGGGGTGTCGGGGTACTCTGTGCAGCCAAATAGTGGCCTGTTGCCCGTCGTGCCCCCTTCCCTTGGGGACAATGTACCCACACCCCCGGGGAACCTTCTCCCCCACACTCACCAAAACCCGACAACCCTGGAACAAAAGGCTGCAAAGAAAGTCCCTGGTCCAGAAGAGATCCTTCTGGGTGTTGAAGCGTTGCCTCTTCTTTTCCCCTGGGAGCACCACTGACGAAAAAGCAACATAATAGAAGAACCGCATCTCTTTGTGGTCAACTGATCCTTGCCTAGGAGAGGTAAAAATCAAGTTCAGTCTCCTTCTAGGAAAACTCTCCCTATCTTTTATGAAATGTCCTTGCATTACACTACTTGCTAGTCTGTGTATATAAGAAAATAAGGAGGGTAGGTCCTGTCATTGCAAGCTGTTATGTAGAAAAAGGTTTAAAATAATTCAATATTTATGAAACCAGGAAATAGGATTATTTCTTTTAAAACATCATTGCCTTTACTACTAATAATCAGACATATTCACACATGAAAAATTCATTTGTTTTCACAGAAATAAACTGTTATTCTGGATGAAAAGATAACTTTTACATATAGATTTTCACATCCAAGACGTTATTTAAAAGTTAAGGGTCTATTTGGAATGTTAATGAGCATAAATGAAGGCCTCATTCAGAATCCAGATAGAAAAATTGTTTGAAATCACACTTTTCTTTTGCTGATCTATTATATTTTTTTCCCTAAGACATTTTGTTTTCCATTGAATATATTTCTCTTGCCTTATTGATGCTTCCTATGTGATCCATCACGTTTCAGAAAATGCCTTCATAATACTTTCAATAAACTGTAATGAATCATTGGATGTTTTTGAGATAACTGCTGCTCTAATATATAAAGAAAATCAAAGATAGTCTTAAACCCCAATATCAGGCAAAGTAGTGAGTAAACAGCACAGGAGACAATGAAAGCATATTTCTCCATTGGATGGACAGTGGTCTCAGCAGAAGGCCATCATGTATTTAAAGGCCGAATTCTAATCCTTAGGTACAGGAGCCCAATGTAAAGATTATTGAGACGCAAGTGCGTAAGGGCTCGATGGTCCTTGCGGATGGCTTCCAACTCAGAACATTCTGTGATTCTGTGATTCAGTGCAAGACTCACGCCACGGTCGGAGGCAAATCGCGGCTGTACCTCAGCTATCCACCCGGTGGCGCCCGTCCCCCCGCAGGGCCCGGGCCCGCGTGTCGCAGTTACAAAATATTTCGGCTCTTCACGATGAAAATTGCTAAATATCTGTAAAATATCTACTGCTTTATAGAAATACTGAAAATCCCGTTTAAATAAAATGCATTTAGCCTTTACCTGAATTTTCAAGCCTAAAAAATAAGAAGAATTTAGCCAGAACCAAATACAGAGCCAACTCCAGAACTCGATGGAAATGGTGAGTTTCAGACCAGCAGGTGGAGCTGGAAACGATCCCCTGGGGTGGCACTTATCAGTTAACCACTGAAACTACACATTGTCAAGATGTCATGTACAAATACTAAAGAAAGCAATAGTACACCAACAAAACAGAAAAAAAAGGGCCTTCATAATACTTTATTTACTTTAAAATACCCATATGTAGGTAGAAATATTCCAGGCTCAATTCCTCTGTTGTGTAATCACATAACATCATGTGAGCGTTTTTTCCCTTTTTCAATCTCAGTCCCCATTTTCCTCACGGATGCAGCACGGTTTCTTTTCCCCTTGTTGTAACCGTTTATTAGCACCGCTTGTCACAGTAGCACCGACTGGTGAAATCAGAATCAGATACCTTGGGCTGCAGTAACAACTGATTTTGATGTATCCCACGACACTATTTCTCCATTTCCTTGCGAGGAAAGCTGTTCACATGAGTAGATCTTGCCCTGGAAAGCTGCAAATTGAAGCAATTTTATACCTGAATTATTATTGATCAACTGATTCCCAGTGATGTACAAAGAGGGGAAAGACCACACTGCAAGACAAACTGTATCGCCCCAGTCTTAATGCTCTCAAACTGGTTTTAAATACCCTTTGAGAAATTGCTTTGTTGCAAGCCATTATGCTGCTTTATTATGTGATTTCTGCATAATTTTTGGTAGTAATATGAGAAGGACAAGGTCACTTATAGCATCACTGAAATAGCTGAGCGCATATACTAGGGACAAGTTAACGTCTTTAATTTTTGAAAATATCCATGGCATCTGCATCTTCTAATAAATTTACTACTTTTCTTTGTATCCCTTGCTAATAAGGCTCACATCCATGTAAATGCATGCAATTTCACCGGACTGCAAAACACCAGATTTGCCTTGTTTATATGTCATTATCAATGTTAAAGAGTCTTAAAAAAAAAAAAAAAAAATTAGAAACTTTCTATTCAGTTACAGTCATAAAGGCTGATGTCACTTTATGCCTTCTGAGTCTCAATCAATTAAGAACTGGTCAGCTTTGAAATCAGTAATGGATTTTTTTTAACTGTCTCCTGTTTCTTCTTCAAGATCATCTGTCTTCTAATCTCAGACTATAGCAAGAATTTAGCATTTTGCTGAACAAGTAATACTGTCTGGAATTTAAATAATGTAGATTCAGTAAGAAAAATATTTACATTTGAGGAAAAGTGGATTGAATTACGGATCATTGCTTATCTGTGAAGTTAAAATCCCAGATTTTGACTCTAGCTCTGGAGAGCAAAATAAAGGTCTCACGAAAAGAAAGCTTATATTTTACATTTTTTATAACATAACTCAGCCTGCTTCTATTTATTGTGCAGAATTAACATTTCTTACGCTAATATATTTAGATTCCTGTGATTATACTTTGCACAATTAAATGTAGAGTGTGTTTTGTTTGGAAGGTGTCATACATACAGCCTCTACATTATTGTCACCTCATAAAATAAAAAGGAAATACAGTAAAAATACTCGTGATTTCTCATAATTTAAGGCATATTAATGTCATTAGTTAAACAACTTAGTATCTTAGCTATCAAAACTATAGGTTCTTTTGTTTACCTTAATGAATAAGCATGACTGCCAGTTTCATATTACAAAATAATGTAGAGAAAAGCAAGCATGTAATTTTAGTTCCATAACCAAGTTCTATGAGTTGCAAGTGAAAGGTGAAAACAACTGCAGTGTACTCCTCTAAAATCATCAGTCTGCATTCCTCATTGCCAGTTCTAACATAACCGGTTACAGGTAACGTTTATTTTATGATAAAGAGTAATTCAAACAATTATCCAAAACAAATATATGCAAGTAACATTGATTATGTTCCTGAACCCAAATAGTGGCAAGAAGGAAGGAAGGAAGGAAGGAAGGAAGGAAGGAAGGAAGGAAGGAAGGAAGGAAGGAAGGGCCACAGATGACCAGACTAGAACTGAGTCTACATATTACACCTTCTCAGAATTTCTGCCACAGCTCATTT
The DNA here is from genome assembly GCA_013400675.1 of Oxylabes madagascariensis. Lineage (NCBI taxonomy): Eukaryota > Metazoa > Chordata > Aves > Passeriformes > Timaliidae > Oxylabes > Oxylabes madagascariensis. Next base: position 31,133 of record VYZR01000256.1, on the reverse strand, counting down.
AGACAACAGTTCTAGACTTTCAAAAGCCCGGTGCCATCTGAAGATTGACACAGGATTTATAAAGTCTGGATAAAATCCATGTTCAGACTCTTGGGCTCACTGGTGCCTATTTACCTGGCATAATATTAAGTGCTTTATAAGGATCCAAATTGCTGGGTTTGGCCTCAGACTAAAATAAAGGTTAAATTATGCCTCTCCAAAGACTTGTTTACTAGTAAGTTTGGTGCTTTCTTGAGTGACTTTTCATCAGATGGGTAGTTATTATCCTGACCTGAGATATTGGTGACATTGGTGGGGTATTCTGTGCTCACCTTCACTCACGTGCTAAGACATGGCAGTATTGTTGATACAACATTTGGAAAAAGTCCTGCACTGTGAGCCAAGTCCATCACCCACAGAAAAAATGACATTATGACACGGGGAAAAAATAACCACTAATACCATAATTCAATCAATCACAGTCTGCTTATTCCGTCCAACTTCTGTTTCACGTCTCCTTCTGAAGTCAGTAAAATTGTTTTCTGTGTTCTTTGCTTCCTCTGTGTTGTATATACATATTGATTGATTAATTTAGGAGTCCTCCAAACACAAAGTAGGGTAGGCTGTTTAACACTATACTAGACCAACTATTTATTTTACTTTTTGCCTACTTTTGCCAAATAAATGCTTCTTTCTACTGGTACTTAACAATGAGGAAAAGGAGTATCCTGTTAGAGCCAACAAATCAAGACTCAGTAGAAACCATCAGAATCGTCAAAGTAAAAAAGAATACACATGAGAAACTTGTGTCTTGGAAACAAAGCTAATGGAAGAAAGCATAGGTGTAATGCAAAAAAAAAAAAAAAAGGAAAAATTAGTCTAATTATTTTGCGGAAATTGCTTCCATTTTGTACTAAAAGTATTGCATTAAAAATTAGATCTATCTCTGCATCTTATCCAATCATCTGTAATAAAAAAATAGCAATATGTACACATTTTTGGAGGAGCGTGCAGTTGTCTGTATGCATCCATTAAGGACAACAAAGCAGCTAGTACCATGCTGCTGGGAAACATGCAAATGCCAGGAGTCAGCAGCCTTCTTACCAATTAACTGCTTAAAATGAAACCTTTCCAAAATTATTTGCGACCCATGGCAATTGTTTCCTTTGTCTAGATGATTGCTAAAAGAATTTTACGCCTGAGTGTTGTATAAAGTCAATTTACCTGCTTAGTTTTAAGTAGTAGGCCAGTCTGTTAGTTTGAGTGCACTGTGTTAAAGTACACCTCCAAGAGCTTCTGCTCCTGCCAAGGAAATTAACTTCAAGTGGAGATCAGAGTAAATCTTTTAAAAATTATTTGAAACAAATTATGGTATATTTCTTTTCATAGCCCCAAGAAATTTTTTCCCCCCACAACACGCCTCTGTTTATATTGAGAACGATATTTTGCAGATATCAGAACTCATAGCTCTCTAAAATACCTGTGTGGTTTTGCCTCCCTTCTTCCTTTGTCCTTGCACACATCTGCCTCCTGCTGCCTTTCCAGTAAGGTTTACTTTCAATCTCTGCCATTCCTGATTGACACCTTTCTTTGACTTGAAAAAGACAGGAATAACTATGTAAGCTAAACCAATTACTTTTTCTTTCACACTTACATGTCTAATGTTAACAGCATACATAAATTCCAGTGTTTTGTTACAGACTTCTTGTAAAATCCTAGCAGTGGATGTGCCCAGGTCTGATGGACAGACAGACTTTGATGGAGGCGTGATCTGAAAGGGGGCAACTGTTTATCTCTGCTTACCCTGTATCTGGAGCCACTGATCCCTGCAGAGGTGACAGCACTTGCACCAGCATGGTTGAGAAACACAATTCAATCGTGCATTCCCAAGGAAATGAGGCTCATACAAACGCCCTGCCAGTCCCATTGTTTTGAAAGATGGACCGAAATCTGTGTTCCTGCAAGTTTTCTGAAAATCAGTGACTGTGCAAAAGCGAATGACAAAATAATAGTAGCCATTTGAGTGATAAACCCAGGGCACGTAGGAGTGGAGATTACTAGTTCTGAGTCTGAACAGACAGAGAGACAAGTTGCTTGTTGCGACAGAGATGCTAACTGGAGATCCTGAGCGAGCAGTAAAAGCAGACAGCAAGAAAACTTGTTGGAGGTCTCGTTTGGTGGCTGTATCTTTCCAGGCATGAAGGAGAGTAACAAGAATTAATACTTTGAGTGAAGAAAAGAATGCATATGCTGTACATTCTGGTTGGAACAAACCTCCTCGCCAGCCAACTCTCATGGATTTACATTAGCATAACATATGCTGTCTCCAGTCCTGGAAAGGATACCAAAGGGATCATGGGACAAACAGGACTACTGTGATAGAAGAGGAGTCAAAGGACAAAACCCCATGGAAATAACGCCTTCCCGATTGTTCTTTCCACTGAAAACTTGCATTTTGTGCAAGCATAAGTATTCAAATTTCTTTTAATGACATCAATAAACACAAATTAAAATAGCTCTACGACTAGTAGAACTAGCAAAGTCTAGTTTCTTTTCCCTCTCTGGAAGGCCACATTACGGCTTTTGCTGTAGTTAACAGAAGGTTAATAGGAGATAGGGCATGGAATCAATGCATGGGTTATTACATAGTTTTTAGACTAAAATATCTATTTTCTAATTCAAGTTCATTGAACAAGTTGGATTTTTAAATAAGAACTAAGCTTATGAAAGATCAAAGGTTTAATTTATAGACACAAAAATACTCCTGAAATTAGCGACAAAATAAAATAGATTCACTACCTTTTCACAGAATGAGGACTTAGAATTTTTTTTTTTCTTTTAAATTTAAATTGCCACGCTTACAAAGCAATAGCAATGAAAAATACCTTTGGATTGAGATGCATAAGTAACATCATTCTGTCAAAAATGCCAGCACTTTGAGAACAGGAATCTTTAATGAAACACCTCTCTGGTCATGGGTCTCAAATTGCTGCTGTGCAGTTGTAGCAATGGCAACACAGATTAGATTACAAGGAGATATTTTAAATAAATCTTCATGTGTTTGTTATTGCATTGACTGTTAATCAATTGCTCTGTTGGAAAACAACTGTAGTCAAAATACAAAGCCAGATTATCATAGTTGCTTGTGTGCTCAAAATGAAGAAGGACATCAAGCTTCTACTACTTGTACGGTAGTAACATACACCCTAGTAAGGCACATGAGAAATTTTTCAATTCACAGACAAGAAGGAAGCACTAAGTAATGACATTTTTTACAGGTAAAAATTAATCTGGAACAAAAGCAGACATGAATTTAAATCAATTCTTTATAATATGGTCATTAGGCCACACATGAGACCATATTTATGTGACAGTCGATTCTGAAATAAGTAGTCCTGATTTGGCATGCTAGTTCATCTGTACTAGGAATCATTTGATCAGTTTTCATATGTGGCATATTAAAATATGTATTTGCCAACTTTCCTTGACTAGTTCAGATGCTCAGGTCAAGCACTGTTTGGTGATGATCTTTGCTCAGAAAACAGCTCTAAATTTCTGTGAACGGAAGTTGGTGAATACCCTCTACTTTTAGAAAACAGGTAGTCAAACTGCATATTTAGATAATAAAGATTAATTACTGAACCTTCAATTTAATAAAAAACATTTAATGTCAGAGGTTGAGACAGAAAGCCTGCTTTTCTGTGTGGTTTTCATTTTCCTTAACTTAAAGACCAACAACTCGATATTTCATTCATTCTGTAGTCCAACGTATGCAGCAACTGGACAAGGAATTGAATAGACAACCGCCTCCTTTGTCTGCTGCCCTAATATTCCACCAAACTACACTAGATTAATAAGCTCATGAGAACAAAGAGGCCAAACTGATGTCACACATGAGTTTTAGTCGTGTTTATTCTTAGCTCAGAGAACTTGTCTGTGCAGTCTTGAAATAAGTTTGTTGTTATGATAGTAAAATGTAAGGCCCGTAAAGTAGTACAGGATTATTTGGATAATATGTTAGTTTTTAGTCCTTAGGACTGCTCAGCTTAATGGATGACTGACATTTAATTAGCTGTCAACTTTGTAGTCCCTTTCAGAAAGGTGAATCTTAGATTTTTATCTATTCAATTTTCTGAAAATTTTAAACCAATAGAATACGAATCAAAGCTGCTCCCCTCCAAAAGTTTGTTCTCTCTTTCTTGTTTTATAGCTGCCAACCAGAATTTAGGAAGCCAACACCTCTTTTTTGGCCATCCAAATCTCCACTGCCCTGGAGTGTTATGAGACATACGCATCAATATGTAGTTGTCTTTTGTGATGAAGCTCTTGTGCATATAAGCAACCGCAGCACTGTCCTCTGGTGTGGATTTTCACACATTCACAAAAGAGGAATATCTGGAATTTTGAGTGGCTGCACTTACTATTCTGCATGCATCTTAATATTCATAGGAATGAGATGATGTTTCACTCAAACCATTCTAAGATTCCATATAAGTGAAACGACAGAATGTGATGGCAGTTCAAACAGATCAGATTAAAGGGGATCTCATGAACACCAATTCATGTCCACTCAAATTAAGAACATATGGGCAGGTATGGAAAATTTAATTTCCAGGGCTGACTGCATCAAGCCAAACTTAAAAGACCTAAGCTGTTTGGTGCACCAGTTGTGCTGGTCTTTCAACTTAGCCCTAGCTGAAATACAACTAATATTTGGACTTGAGATGAAAAAGCCTTGTTTCTCACCTTCCACAAATTGTGTAGGAAGCTTAGGCTGGCTAGGCCAAGGAACCTGCACCCTCCCTCCCAACTTATTTTGGTTCCATATACTTCAGTGCACATAGAAGACGGCCAAGAAATCTAGAGATGCTGATGACCACAAGAGAGGAGACCAAGGTAGGTCTCAGACAACTGTAAGAAGTAACTTAATAGCTATTACTAAATACCTCTGGTGTGCTTGTAAAACTCACACTTTAATGAAAAGACCTAGTATCAGTCAATAAATTAATATTATTCAGCAGAAGTAGGGCAAAGAAATCAAAACTCAGATTAATTTTGTGAGTTCATTTGGCTTGAAACAAATCGGTGGAAGTTAGTTCCATTCTGTGTGCCACCCTAATATATTTGGTGCTGGGGAAAATAAAACCCCATATTTTTAACTGAACTCCTTGGTAGAGTGAACGGAAAAATACCAGTAAAAAATAATGCATAGCTCAAGGTCTAACAGCAGAAGCATATACTTTCGTACTTTCTATGACATAAAATTAATACTTGTTAAGAATGGGTTCACAAGTTCAGCGAACCCTTAGTAAACACCTTTTCTTAAATGCCCATGAAGGAAAAGACAGACTATTGAGGACTTGCTTAATGATAGGTTTCAAATATAACTATGAGAATTCTTTGTTAGCAGTTTCCTTGACATCATCTAGATGTCTTGACTGAAGAACTACAATGATACTGTTTAGTTACCTCTTAAAGTTGTCTGAGACTTACCTTGATCTTCTCTCTTGCAGTTATCAGCATCTATAGAATTCGTCTCTGCCTTCTATGTGCCCTGAAGTACACAGAATGAGATCATTTCAGGTTAGTCTGCAATGGAAAATTGCCTGCTGTTGGCAGTTTGTTCTTACTCTTAAACAATGTTCAATGCTGGACAATCTTGATGAACTGCCTCTACCAACACTGATTTTTGAGTGCAGATAGTAAGTACATCAAGTAGAGATCAAGCCTTTTTAATAATCCTTTGCCATTACTCCAGCTTTTTCATAGTGCTTTCACAAAACACAGCCTTTTAAGAAGCAAGTACACCTATTTGCCTTCTTTGAAGAAGAATCCTTGCCAATGAAGTAGGTGAGAAAATTTAATTGTGCAATAAACCACTCCAGTTCAGTATGAGGTCACCTCCAGTCAAACTTGTATGAGCAAAACCCAACTTCACGCAGAGATGTGGTTTAATAACCAAGATGAGACTTGAACTCAAGTGCTTCAGTCACTCTGCAGCTAGTCTGGCAGAGGAAGCACGAACTCCAAAAGGCAGGGTCTGCTCAGTCTGAGGCCACCTGTCCAAGTTGGCTTGCTGTGCGACTGGGCTGTGGGGCCACGGCTGCCCTCATAGCCGGGCCCCGGCGCCGATCATTTCTGCTCACCTGTAGGCCGAAACCCAGTGCAGGCCATCACTGACTGCAAGCTGTCGTCGCTTCCCCCACGGGCCCGAGCGGGCCACGGCGGAAGGGCGCCGGGAAGTCGAGGCGCTGGGCCTGCTCTGGGTCCCCTCACGGCGCCGGGCGCTGACGCCGCCCCCTCAGAGCCGTGAGTGCGAGGGGCCGTGCGCGGCTGGGAGCCAGCCACGGCTCGGCGGGCACGGAGGCTCGGAGGCGCTCCTGGCGTGCTGCTTCTCCCCTGAGGCGCAACACCGTCGACACCCAGGTCGGCTCCAATGTCCGCACTGTCTTCAACAGATGGAAATTACAGCCACAGCTGAGTGTGGGCCAAGGGCCATTAATTTGGTAAAGCCAGAGAAAAGATGCAGGGTCTTGTCATTAACTCTAGAGGTATTTCACTATTTGCCTTTTTTTCCCTCTTTTTTTTTTTTTTTTTTTTTTTTTTTTTTAATAGATGTTTAAAGTTTTTCCTAAACTGCTAAAGTACTACAGAAAATGAGATTGAATTGAGGATATATAGCGTGCTATAAATACTGGAAAAATCATGGAGGTTATTTTTAACTCTTGCACTTTATGAACATATGCGATCTTTTATGAGATGCATAAAATGCAGCTGTATTTATATCTGCTGAGTATGAGTTAATGTAGACATTCAGGACTAGACACTTGGAATGTTTTGGGATTTTTTTAATTTCTCTGTTTATGTTAAAACGTAATGACACAAGAAGCATCAAAGCAACCTTTACTGAGTTCTATGATCAAAATGTGATCAAAAACCTGAATTTTTAGAAGCTAAAATTTGGAACGACAGGCTTAATTTGAGAATACTATCTATTATAATCATGAAAAGTTCAAACATGATACACCTTTCCCACTTACGATAATTCTTATGAGCTTTCACAGAAGCACAAATTAGTCGTTTTACCATGCCAGGAAGTGATTTAGGTAAGGCTTTGTCATAGAGACATCTGTAGCGGATAGCAATAAATTTGTGCATTTTTAACTTTCAACAAAGGAAGTTAATATAATCTGGAGGGAGAGAAGGGAAAAGGTACAGGAAAGGCCAAGACTGGAAGTTTTGTGTTATCAATACACAATCAACAGCTTTCTACTGTTCTATGTATTCTAGTTACATTAAGTAGCTTTTTTTTTTTTTTTTTTTNTTTTTTGTTATTTTTTTTTTTTTTTTTTTTTTTTTTTTTTTTTTTTTTTTTTTTTTTTTTTGCCTAAGATATCCCCAAATACATTAACAATAAATGTAGGGTGTTCAGAATTCCCAGTGGTATGGGAAAGGTCCTTTTCTTGCTTGCTTTCCAGCAAAGAAATGTTAGTTACTTATGTACAAAACAGCATAAAATTTCCATACTACATGTTGCAGTCTTTTCAGAAACACTTTAAAAAATATTCAGGTTCTGATAGTTGCAATAATAATCTCTAGATCCATAGTTCAGCTCTCTGTAGTCCTGAAAGAAGCCTGATCTTTATTTGGGTTACGTTGTGACACGTGGTGATAATGTTCTGAGGGTTCTAAGATAGTGCAAATAGATGTGACATCAAACAGATGATGCAGAAAATGTGCTCAGATTTAATAATGGAAAGAAATAATGGATTAGCAAGAGATTCTGAAGACATGACGATAGGATAAACACTTTTTTTAAATGGCGATAGTATTGCACTCAGAAATATTATTTCCAAACTCTCTGACAAATTGTATTATTATAAATTCCTAGAAAACTATCAGTTCATGGAATGTGTATTTCTTTATCAACATCTACAACTAATTTTGGTTCAAAACTATTTCTAAGAAGCTTTTTTCTAGTATTTGGAATGTGGAACTTTACAGGATTTAGAATCACAAGCTTATGATTTCAGCTCTTATTTCTGTCTACCTCAATCCTTGTCTATAAAAAGAACATAATCATTAATATTTTTTTAAATTAAAGAGTTACTGTTCGTAAGACAATGAAGAAAGAGCAAGTGAATGTAACTTTTAAGGGGCTTTGTATATATTACCTTTCAATATAGCTCTCATCTAGAGTAGCATTTATGATGCTGGGGGCGAAATTAAATATACTAATGGATTGATTCTGTTATGCTAAGGACATTCTTGGACATTAGACCCGTGTCCTCTGTATTTCCTTCAATTAATGGTATTGTTGTGAAAGTCATTATCTCAATGGCTGAAGAGAAGTGTCATTGCATTTATCCTCCATCTTAGCTTTTTTGCAGTAAATCTTGCTCTTTTACGTATTTTGTGGTTTATGGATGCATCACCAAGGTCTTAAAATATAGAAATGTGTTTATAATGTCTTTAGCAAAATGGCAAACACAATAAGGATAGACTAAGAGAAGAGCTATAAGCTGAAGAATCTGAACTGTGTAAGGAAAACCACGTTTTGCAGGCATGAGAGACCTTAATTAAATAAAACTTGAGCAGCATGTGTCTCTTAAAAAAAAAAAAAAAGAAAAAGCCAGAAACTCCACCCAACCAACCAAAAAAAATCTTTGTTCTGTCACAGTATTGGTGTTCTGCATTACTCTGTTTAAGATATAAAAATCAACTGGACAATATGCATAAATTTGATGTAGCTTTAAAGGTAGCCAACTGGATGGTCTTTTATGGATAAAATTATTAAAAGTTCACAAAAGGCAACATCATTACTAGCCTAAGTGCGACTTGAAAATGTATATACAGACAAAACAATTTGCCACAGCTCTTTTTGGTGCATACAGCACTATATATGCAGTAGTAATATGCTGTATTTTAAATTAGGCTCATGGACAATTAACTAAGACTGTGCTGAAATTTTTGCAAGAGTTCTTAATCCTTGTGACCTGGCCAGGTTCCAAGTTGGCTAATTACATAAGATTACTTCCTGCTTAAATATAGTTTAATAAGAGATGCCATCACTTCCTGTCCTAAACTATTGTATAGTCTTGTCAGCTATGTAACAGCCATTGTGTTCCACCCTGAAAGAGCTTCTTTTCACTTGTGGATGCAATTACTACAAAGCTACACTAAATTTTGAGATAGGCCTTTTTGCATCTTTGTGGTTAAAGAAGCAACAGGGAAAAAACCCCACACTACATCCTTTGATCAGAGAAAACTAACTGTAGTTTTGGTCAAGAAGAAGAGAGCTTTGTCAGCGTAAGAAAATCAACCAAGTTTTTATGTAAGGTATTTTGTAGACCTATATAGGGAAGGGAAAATGCCAAATATGCCTAAATAGCAAAAAGCATCCATTTTTTGGAAGAAGATAAAAATTGACTGAATTTGCAAGTTAGTAATTCCTTGCTTTAGTTCTTCTAAAACACCTAGTGAAAAAATGAAACAAAAGTAATCCCTGGTTCTTTTGTTTTTATGTGTCTTTTAGTCACTTTAATATGCAAAAATTTTGATAGAACAATGTGAGCTGTTGTGGTAATCAAAGATTTTCAGTACTTTATTTGCTGACATTGCTATCGGTGAGGCTGGTGCTTTTCCAGTCAAACAGAAAAATGTAACCTAATTATTTTCTAATGTAGAGGTAATTTATTGCCTGACTGTAATATTTAAAATGACCTTGTTTTTAATTAATTCCAAGGGTAAATATAACATCCTGGATATATGTCCCAAACAACTTGCAGTTGAAAGCACCCTTGTACTTAAAATCCAACATTAGTTCTAAGTACAAGACAGAGCCAGATATTTTATCTGTAAAATTTAACAGGAATATCAGTACAGAAGGGATCTAGTTAAGAACATTTTTTTACCTCTCTACTTTCAAGAGGTCAATATTTTAATTGTTTAGATTGAACTGGCATTTCGCACTTTTAGAGATTTAATTGGTTAATAAAAAGACTATTTTTGATCATAGACATGAAAGAGATGCTGGAGGAACTATGGAAGGCAAGGCCGGGGTATGAGGTACTGCTGAAATGGGATTGGCAGAATAAATCATAGATATTTCTAGCTTTTAAGATGAGCAGAAGTATACTTTAACAATTTATGAGTGAAGGGAAATAATGCATAGCTGCTTTCACCTCTCTCACAGTGAAATGTGTTGTAAGAAGAGTGCACTTTCTATGAAGCGTAGTTGGTAAGTTATCTGTACCATAGGCTGATGCAGAAAGTCCTTACGGAAGATTTCTAGGCTTTTCTAGAATGTGTGAAGTCTAGATTCTTGCAGTCTGGATTCTTTATCATCCTTCAGAAGTTCTTATTTTGGTTCTTCAAATCTGTGTTTTCTGCAAACCAGGTATGGCTGCTCTGTGAATTAACTTAGTTCAGCACCTTTGGAAAACTTTAAGACAAAATTTACCTACATACTGATTTTCAACAATTACAGAGCATTTCTTAATGAAAGCAACTTAGTGGTGAACATATTGATCCAGTTGCAAAACTATAAAATCCGTTTTATACTTTTTATAAACTTATTTATGTTTTTAAAGATTCCTTGGCCTTTTGTACCTTGACCCTCATTCGTTGTAGTGAAGTAGATACTCATTTGACCACTCCAGGATGGCATAATAAAACCACCCGTATAAGAGCATAAAGCCAGGAGTACTTAGACATGTTAGATTGTATAAGGAGCTTTCAGAGAGTGGTAGCATAACCTCTGCAAATGCTGACGAGCGCCTGTGATGACAATAAACCTCCTAAACCTCAGAGCAAATTCAGCAAAAAGGCTTTGCAATATTTTCGAATGTAATGTGTTAAAAAACCAGATTGCTCGTTCACAATTGAATGATATATTCAGGTTTTTATGAAAATCAACCTTTTAATTTTTTTTATTAATAGTATTCATTAAATGCTAAGTATTTCAACCCTGCATCAGGAGATGGACTAGCCCTACTAGCCTTGTAAAAATTTTGTTATTTTTGATTGATGGAAACTTTCTGCTGGTCCTTACAGTGTGGCCACTCTGTTTTAATATATTTTATGATAATGAAATGCATTCTTCGCAAACAGTGCGCAAAACACCTGTTAACCGAAGTGTATAGTACAGTTTCTAGTCCCTAGTGAATACTGCATAGCCTTTTAAAATACTTTCAAAAACCTTTTATTTGCTTAGGTGTATAAGAAGGTCTGTCTAGAACAGATCCTATAACAAGATCAGAGTTTGGAAATGTTGTGTGAGTTTTAACTTTAGTGTAACCTCACAAACAGCTGGATTGCTACAAATGAAAGGCTGTAAACTTGTTCTGCTAGCCTGTCAGTAGAGGTGCAGAAGGGAGAAACCTCTTAAACTGTGCCCCTGGAGAGATCATTGCAGTGAACTCTACCTCTGTGGTCCCACAGGAATTTTGGATTTGACCTTCCAGACATTTATGTATGGTACGTAAATGGCCCTTGTGACATCAGTGTAATTATTCAAATATGAGGTGTCTGTAAATGCGGTGCTTATTTTATTCTTTTTTCTCTCAATTCAGCAGTTAAGATTATGAATGCATTGGTGCATGCAGCTAGTTAAAAAAATGTAATGATAGGGTCAAAAAGCGTAGCAGAAAATACTAAGGGAACTACAAATCTCTGGCATGGTGTATTTTTTTTAATGGTATTTAAGCTGGAAAAGAATGCAAAGGCTAACTGTATTTGTAATTAATTCATTGTGAAAAGGAAGCAAAAGAATCCTGTTTTTGTAGTATATGTGCTGCAGTTTGAATTTGCGTTTTTTAAAATTGAGAATTACAGCTTTCATACTGCCTGAGGGAGAATATCCAAAGTTGAAAGCTAGGGACCTTTCTGATGTAATAGTTAATCACTTTAAATGCATCAGTAACGTCCACTAACAACAGCTTCTGTTGAATAAGCATATTAAGACAAAGGAACTGTAATATGTTTTTAAAACCTTAGTAAGTTTTGCAGTAGTAAAACTGATTTGTTTGTGACTAGTGGAAAAACTGTAAGTTTTAAAACACATTTTGGTATAGACTATAAAATACTACGTAGCTACCTAAGTCTATATTAAATAGTTGACCAAAAGCCAAATTAACATTCAGTACAATGAGAAAGATATTGTTCATATTTTGATGACAAATATAACCTAGTGGTGTAAATTTGGATAATTGACTGAACTTTGTGACGAGAAATATGTGTTGGGACCTGTGGTTCTGTGCTCACGTTGATTAAATTCTGTCCTGCTGAGCATTACAGAAAGCAAAGATTACATAACATTGTCCAAACACACACACATTTGTCACAAGATACTATAATTCCTCTTACTAACAACAAAAAAATTATTTACAATGGTTATATAGAGAAGTTGTAATAATAAAATTTCTATTATTACTAGAATTTCTTTTAAATGTTACAAGCAGCAATATTAAATATGCACCAAACAGCCAGTAAATTTGATAGTGAATTATCTAAATCCATTGTTTGTTTCCCCTTACAAAATTCTGTTATCTCGTGAGTGAGTGTTGTTGTATTGCAAAATGTGTGAGCTTTTGATGGATAACATTCTGAGCAAAGCAGCTGTTTATTGTATCTATACTAGTTCTTATCCCACACTCTTTTTTTAGACCATTATTAGTAAATTTTGAGGTTAGAGAGGTACTGACCCAATCAAACATGTACAGAGCTCAGCCTTTGAGTTAATTAAATGTGGGTTAATACCATATTATAAGGAAATCATTGTCCTTATTACAGTTATTAGGTAGTTAGTCAAATTATAGCTTCAAAGGAATGCAGAGCATGGAGAATTTGGGACTAAATTATGCATTTGAACCTTAGGCCAGCTTTTACTGTTGAGACAGTTTGCTGCTAAAGAAATTGTGTGTCATTGAAATTAAATGCCTTTCTGGGGATGGAAGCTTCCATTTTTTAATGAAATTACTGAGTGTGGTGTAGTGAAATGATTAAAATCTGTATTCCGGGAATGTGGTGGAGAAAAAAAAATCAATAAATGCTAAGAAACCTTTGCTGCTGGATATGAATCCTTGGAATGAAATAGCTTGGCACAAAAATAATACTTAAAAACATATCAGTACATTAATGTATTTAGCATGAGTCTCACGAGACATCATCTTCACTAATTTTTAGCATAAATTTTACTGTGTAATGAGAAGCTTTCTTTTCTCATATCCGTATTAGGCAGTGTTTTTGCCCTTCCCCCAATGCTCCTGCACTACAATCATTGTGCTTGCACTTATTATGTTACAAATGACCGAGGTAAGGCTGACATTCTCGTTGCATGCAAAAAGAGCTAGTCTGCCAGGCTTTTTTTTTTTTTTTTTCCTAATGAAGCAGCTTTGTGAAATCTCCCCATGTGTTAATACTAATGAAGATCCTCCAACACAATTAAAATCGCAGCCAGTGGCTGAAGAGGAAACAGAAGACAATGGCATCTTTCTACATGTGCATATTTCTTTATGCGTAGATTGACTTTATTTAGAAATATTGTTGATTTTTAGAATGCTTATATGTAGTATTTAATAAGGTTAACGAGCTGTACATATTCTTGAATTCTGCAAGTATGTATTTACCAACTCATACTGAAATCTTCAAGATTTTTTTCATTGCGCTGTGGCTTAAGTTTATAGTGTTATGGTTTGTGGGGAGCGGTCCTGGGGCTCTTGCAGTGTACTTTAACCCTGCTTGAGTTTGAGACTATGCCAAGGAAAGAAGAGGAAAAAAAAAAAAAAAAGAAGGAGGATACCATGTGTGTAGTGTGAAGGGTTGGTGTAGGGAAGCACAGCTTTTAATTTTCTACAAATAACCTCTGTGGGTTGTTTCAGGCAAGGAGAGATTTGGATTTAAAATATGTATTTTTTAATTTTAATTCTTGTGTCAATAGCCGGTGGTTTAATACTTCCCCTTGATTTTAATTTAATTCCGCCACCCTCGTTGCCTGCTGAACTTGAATTTATCGAGTACTGAAAGAACTTAAAAGTTGAACGTTGCTTTTTTAAAATGTCTCCTCTTTCAGAAGAGGATCGCTTTTTTTTTTTTTTTTTGTAGACGGCAGTTGTTTACACTACAGATTCTGTTGCTGCTTTATTACTTTTTTAACCTGAACCTAATCTGTAGGTTCTTAAGGTGGGCAGCTTTGTTTCTCCCCCGACCGAAAAAGTCATCGTTAAAAAATGACCCCAGACGGAACTTTCCGTCGCTGCGTGAAGAACGTAGGCAGCTCTGAACTTTTCCCAGGCCGAGGGCGGGCGCGAGTCCCGCAGCGAGACCGCGCTCCCGCCGCCCGCTCCCGGCCCGGCCCAGCCGCCAGCCCTGCGGGGAGCGCCGGCGGTGACGTCACCGGGGGCGCGGGGTCCGCGACCCCCTCCGGGGTCCCGCCGGCTGGGGGC
>VYZR01000255.1:27732-38594 GCA_013400675.1 Oxylabes madagascariensis | reverse complement strand
TACAAGCACAGCTTTTGGTTTGCAGAAATCATGCCTGCTCATTCAGTGATGCCTCCATGAAAGCAGATGTGACATCAAGTATAAAAGAAGATCATGTGTGAATTCTCCAGTACAAAAAAATGTGCTTTTGAAGGCTTATCTTCCAAAAGTGAGAAAGTTAACTTTTTAATTGTGATCATCCAGAGGGGCAGTTTTACAGACTTCTAGGGTATCTGAAATACAGTTGAAAAGTTCCTAATTTAAAAGGCCACTATCATCTCATACAAATGTGTTTATCCTCAGTGTTAGTATGGATGCCAGGATCAGTTCATTAATCTGATTCTTTAAACACATGAAGGTATGTTGGTAATAAGATGCCGGAGTTCTCCATTTATCCAAAAGTGAAAGAGGACATCTGTCAAAAGGGCAAGGGGCAATCCCATCACAAAGAGTGCAGAGGAATAACACAGGTGTGTTGGGACAGAACTGGAAGTCTATTGATGTGCATTAGAGGCAAACCCGCATCACTTTATATGAAATGAATATAATAATGTGCAGCCAGACTAGGAGGCAGTACTGTTTGACACCTTTTTGCTTCAATCTATGCAGACAAGGTGACTGTGCTCAGAAGAATAAGAGTTAACAGTAACAGAGGAGTGACAGACCTGTGGGCCAGGAAAAGTGAGCAGCTTAATGAATCCTCAGAATAAATATATTTAGGTCAACAGAACTTGATAAATTTCATCATAGTATTTGACAGAAATATTCTCTGAACTGTTGGTAGCTACTAAAAAAAAAATAAAAATCTTGCAGGGCAGATTCTACTTCAGAAGACCAAAAAAAGGCAAATTTCTTGACTTCCTTAAAGATGAGAAAAAGACCTAGGTAGACCTACATGTATGTACACAGTATATCTATTTATCACTTTTTATTTAGACATGTATTTATAGCAATTCAATTGACTTGAAAAAAAAAAAGAAGCTGAGGTTGCTTAACAGTAAATGAAACCTAGAAGCTAATTCTCATCACAGATAATTAAAGTTATGAAGTCAGCAGGGACATCTGCATACTTCTCTGTCCTAGAAAACACTTGGACAGGAGCTCTCAGGCCAGTGCTGAAATCTTCTGTCCTTTTTCCCAGTACCTACTTTGAAAGGTAGATGAATGATCCAGCTCAGATACATGTGTCATGCCCAGTGCCTATTTTTTTTTTTCTGTTTTTCTGTATCAAAATTGCTGTTACTTTGTGGGGAATGAAAGTACTGAAAGAAGACAAAAATTTGATTAATCCTTCTGTTTCCCTGGTCTTCTGGCCTGATATGTACAAAGGGATTTGTAAATCTGTTTCAAAACTTGGGGGTAGAGTGTTGAGCTTTAAACAGCAGGTGGGAAAAACTAATGAAGCAGAACATATGGGGGAAAAACAGTAAGGTGGCAAATGTCAAAAGCTGGAACCAGACAGCCTTTCCATGGAATAGGATGAAAAAAAAAATGCAATGGATACCTCATTCTGGAAGAGCAAATCACAGACGGAGACCGCAACATGCATTAACAGTGTTAATAGCTCCCATGGGATAAACATAAAGAGGACTAGTGGAATGGTACAAAGTAACAGAATTGCTTAATAAAAGAATCAGAAGCCTAGGAGATGTGGATTTTATTCTTAGGTCTAACACATCCTTTCTATGAAATACTGGACAAGTAATGTGAGGTCTTGTTATTTGGTTTCTCATTAACTTAGGAGAAACACCTTAGCAAAAGACTAAAAGTAAGCATCTAGATTTTCAGTGTGATAATCACCAAGCTAATTCCTGTTTATAACTGATGTGTCATATATTCAGTTTGAGGAAAACTGTTGTCCTGTTAGTTTTTCATGTCTGAACAACTGGTGGAAAACTGGTGGGCTGATAAATACGTAGAAGGATGTGAATGTCATAAAATGTTTTGGCCTTTTTGATTCCTTGGATAGTTTCATAGATTTTTGCTGTTGCTTGTAAAGAATTATTTGTTGGTTGGTAGTATTTCACAGCTTCTGTCTTCCTAGACTTTCCTCTTGCCTGAAAGGAAAATAAAGTTTCTTTACTTATGAAAGAAATGAGAATTCCATATCATCAATGTTAAAGCTTTGTTTTCTTACCCTCCAAACTTTCTAGCCATACATACAGCTGCTATGGATATGCTGGGAGGAGCTGGAATAGAAAAACAGTGCAGGAAAACGGACATCCTGGCAGATGCTGCATATTGCATTTTGACAAAACCAAAAACTTTCACTGGGAACTTCATTATTGATGAAGTTCTGCTGAGAGAAGAAGGAGTTAAGGATTTTGATGTTTATGCAATTGCACCAGGTAAAAGAGATCTTTAAAGGTGAGAAGTTCAAGAAGGAGGGAAGGATACATGGAGAATATTAATAGTTTTGTTTCCCAGGGTTCTTAAATTAGTTTATAAAAAACATTGCTTTGCCTCAGCTTTGAGAACATGCCTTGCTGGAAAGCCCATATGGACCCACTGAGAGTTTAATAATTAAATGCCTATTAAGTTAAATTAATTAAGAAATTCCGTAATGAAAAGAATACCTGCACTTTAGATATATGTATTACTATTTAACAGCTCATGAGATAGATTTTTATGTTTTTCTTCTCTGATGTTCATCATTGCAACCTTAAAAGCCTTCTAGGTCAGATTTTAAATGAACAAAACTCTAAACATCTTATTTCATGCTATGTTTTTCCTTTAAATTTCCTTTAAATTTATAAACTGAGATACAGTACTACTTGGTTGTAGTTTCAAATGAAATAGATTCCTACTGTGTAAATCCAATTTACTTGGATTTATTATTACATTTTTCTTCCCTCTTAGGTCACCCTCTGATGCCTGACTTCTTCTTAGATGTTGAAATTGACACTACAGCTATGAAGCAAGAAAGATATGGTAGGCAAAGCACTGTGTGTACAACTCCATAATTTCCATAATTAATTTCATTTCACAATAATAAATGCCCTCAGTTTTTTCCCCTGTGAATTTGGACTCCACTCAAGCTTTTTAACAAAAACCCTTTTCTCATTTGTAAGAAAGTAAGATTTATGGAAGTGATTATGTAGTTAAAACTGGGAAAAAAATGACACCTCCTGCAGAACTTTTATGGTGTAAAGTCAGTGCATTATTTTGAAGAATTCTTTTTTAATGATCTAAATTGTGGTAGTAGGGAAGTCACAGGTAAGTATTGCTGGAAAAAGAAATTAGAGTGCAAACAGCATATTTTGCAGGCATATCTCCTTTGCCTTGCTCATTTATAGAAAAGAATATCACGTACAGCCTCCATGGCTTCTTAGATGAAATGTGCACAATTTACAGAATTAAAATAACCCTTGGATGAAATATTGTGGGGTTTTTTAGAAAAGCATTGCTTTTGCTTTGTCTGAATTGTTTTACGTCAAGTTGAAGGGCAACTAAGAATGCTGAACTGGTTTTATAGGAGTCTCAAAATAGGGATAAGGCCAGGGCAGAGGAGGCAGACATGGAAGTGTTTCCTTCTGTTGGAAATACTCCTTGAGCAGTGACACTAGGACCGTTCTGCCAGGGACAGATGGTGTTGGTTCCTTGGGTTCCCAGTGTAGTTTATTTTGTAGGGACTCACAGAACAGACATAAGTATTTTTTTATACTGAAGTCACTTGAGAGGTTTCAACATCATTTTAAGGGCCTGTTCAAGCTGATTGGCTTTGTAAATTGCAAAAGTTTTCCTTTATTGTTAAACATGCATGTTCATTGTGGTGAAGTAAACCACTGATCAAAGCAGTAAATTGATTTCTACCTTAGAACCCTTTGCAGAAGAATTTATGAAAATATGCATATTCTTTACAAGATAGACAAGACAGAAGTACTTTGGGATGAAAGCGATGGCTATTAAAGCCACTGCTTTTTTCATTGTAATGTTGTCAGGAGTAGGGTATAGATTACATTAGAAAACTGTTGTGTGAGCATCTCTAATGAACTGTAAATAGTCAGAATTAGAATTTTACTGTGGTGTTACTTTCACTTTTCTTTTGATTTATCAGAAATTGAAATTTATTGCAGAATTACATTTAGCAAGGTACACCTAATGTACACCTATTAGATTCCCGGGTAGAGAAAGCATCCTTTATCAATGTTTTTACTGAAGAGTAAAATAATCATTTTCCTACTTTGAAGCTTACATCTTTTCAAATGGAGTTCTCTGTTTATATTTCTACATTCATTTTTAAAGTGGTTTGTATTTGAAACAGGAAAGTAATCTTTCTCATAGGTGCTGCCCAAGAGAAGAAATTAAGTGGATCCCAGCAGGAAGGAGCAGATGGAGCTGAGGTTAAGACAGAATCTGCTGCAGCTGAGCCATCGGGTCCTGTTGCAGAGACATTCCGAGTCATTCAGGGGACAGTGACTGAAGAGTTTGTGAAAAGTACTCAGGGTGTCTTTCAGTTTGAGCTATCTGGTAAGACCATGGCTTGTGCAGCCTTGCCTAGCAAAAGGCACTGGGTGTTTTCAAAGAGAAACACTTTGGAAGCTGGTCCTGAAGCAGACCAGCTGCTCCTCTGTTCTATGGGACGCTCCTGCTCCAGGCCCGCTTGAGCAGGCGCTGGGAGCTGCTGGCCCTCGTGCCGCAGGAGCTTCTGTCCCGGCGCTGCCGCCCCGCGCAGGGCTGGTGTGGCCACAGACAGGGCGCTCTGGGGGCAGGGGAGAAGCGCCAGCTGCCACCAGCTCTGCGGGCAAAGCGCAGCCTCCGGGCTCTCCTGCCCATGGCCCCAGCACGTGGTGCCTGGGGGACAAGAGGTGAGTCCTTGCAGAGCATCTGCCAGCGTGCGGACTGCCACGGAACCGCTGCCAACGCACACGGCTGTGGCCGTCTGCCGGAGGCACCAGAGAGGGAGGGCACAGCACTCTGCTGCCTTCTCACCTCGCCTCACTCTCTGTCCAGGTGACGGTGGAGGCACTTGGTACATTGACCTGAAGACCAAGGGTGGGGGGGCTGGCTTCGGAAAGCCTCCTGTGGCAGCTGATGTGGTTATGAGCATGTCGAGTGCCGACTTTGTGAAGATGTTCACAGGTGAGGGACAAAGGCCTTTGTCAAGGGACGCAGGTACCGGGGCCCAGAAAAGCCTCTGCTGACGGGGGAGTAGAGCGGCTTCTCGCTTGGTGATCTGGGACTGGAGGAGCTTTCAGCTTCTTGTGGCTCAAGGGAAAGTGCAGGCAAGAACTGCTTGGATTTTTCTGCACTCCTGTGTCCTGTGGACAGGAAGAGTGCAAAAGGTTACCCTGCTTTTATTAACCAGGTACTGACACTTTAGCAGCCAGTGTATCTTCAGCAAGAATCCAGTCAATGTGTTGGACTTGTGCTCTGCTCATGTCTGAGCAGTGTTTCCTAAATGTGCATTGCTTTTACCAGGGGGGCTTGGTAGCAGTATAGATTCTAAGTTTTCACTGTGGTGGCATGATGTTATCCTGTGCAAAGGTTTTTTCTAATTCCTTTGATATTCTGATAGTTCTGTTTCTTCTTTTTAGGTAAATTAAAGCCTACTCTGGCCTTCATGTCTGGAAAATTAAGGATTAAAGGAAACATGGCGCTAGCAATAAAGCTTGAGAAGATGCTTTCACAGCTTAATTCTAAACTGTGAGGGGAAGCCTATACTAGCACAACAGTGGCCTTTCATATATAACTGCAATGCTGTTTAAAATTTTTAGTCCTTGTTTTTCTAATGCAATATAAGAAACTGTGAGATTTTTATAGAAAAAATAACTCACTCTGATTAAGAAGGTGTCCATGATTAAATTAATTCCTTTTCAAGAATACACTTAGGCTCCAGGTGTTTTCTTTGTTTCTTCTCCTCTGGATCAATGTAGGACATCTGAAGTAAGTTTTTTCCCACGTAGTTGATTGTGCACATATCCCATGGAAAAAGGTGGGTAGAGCAAATGTCACCCTGCAGATCAGTGCTAGAAGTGCTATGCCAAATTTACTAAGCTGGCTTAGAAGTAGAAGTAATGTAGTCAGTTTAAGAGAGCTTTAATTACATCTGGTAAATTAATATCTCAATTTTTTTTCTTTCATGAGTTTATTACCTACACATGTTCTCATACCTCTGTATTGCACTGAGTTAGGCTGCACAGCTATACTGAGTGGTAAGCAGGTTTTCTTATGCAGAGGTACACTTGCATATATGCATATATGAGCATATATGCTCATGTCTTTTCTCTCTTCCCCTACCCCCTTACATCCTTGCAGCCAGTCATTCCCCCTTCCTTCCATTTGGCTGGTAAAGATTTAAGCTCACTGGTAAATGATGCATGCCTTCACTTCGTCAGTGCCCAGGTGCATACGTGGGCTTCCACTTCATGTGACAGTATCTGCAAAGCCAGACAGACCAACCTCTTAAAATGTTTATTCATGCTGGCCAAAAAAACTGCCCAGAATCTGGATCATTCACTCTTCTGAGCAAGCTGAGAAGGTTGCAAGACTTAGGATTTATTTCTTAATTAACTTAGAAGCCCAAAAGTTTACAACTTTTTAAAGCCTGTGTTTGTTTAAAATTGCTTATGACCTGCATTGAGATGGTCACATCTGTATTGCTTTCATTGCAGTTCACAGAATCACAGAATGGGTCAGTTTGGAAGGGACCACATTGAGTCATCTGGTCCAACCTCCCTGCTCAAGCAGCATTATCCTAAAGCACATTGCACAGAATTGAGTCCAGATGGTTCTTGAATATCTCCAGTGGGATATTCAAGTGCCACAACTTCTTTGGGCAGCCTGTCCCAGTGTGCATCAACCACGCAGTAAACAAGTTCTTCCTCATATTCAAGTAGACATTTCTGTTCATCGGTTTTGCCCATTGCCTCTTGGCCTATTGCGTAGTATCACTGAGAAGAGCCTGGATGCATAACTTTGGCACCTTCCCTTCAGATACTTGCAGATATTGATGAGGTAAGGCAGTTCAATTCTGGTTTAAAACTAATTCACCATTGCCCTGCAGTCCCTGGAATTCTGAAAAACAGTAAGATAGGTTCCTTTCTCACCAGGCACAAGGGGCTGGGGATGCTGAAGGATGGAGAGAGAGAGGAGGTGGTTTATCCCATGTTGGGCATTATGGTAGCATAGCGAATTGTGGCTCTAGCCAGGGGGCAGCACCAGTGGGCTGTAGTGTGTCCACTCCCAGTCCAGCCCACGCCGTAGACTCTGCTCAGCAGCTGTGTTCAGCTGAGCCACCAGCACGGCTGTCAGCCTGAGGCTCTCTGAGGTCTGTGCCCTAACTACCTGCCAATGCCGCCAGTCCCAGGGGCTGTGCCCAAAAGCTTCAGGCTCCGCTGCTCAGTGTCTGCTTGCTACCCCCATCATGGTGTCTGAGTTGGTCACTGCGCAGTCCCTGAGTGCTGGACTGCTGACACCAGATACAGTCAGTCTGCTCAGATCTGGCGGCTGAAGGATAGCAGAAGTGTTGGCATGCGCCAAGACATGGAAGCAAAGGCTGTACATGGGATGGGAGGGAAAGAAGATCCAGCACTGGAAATCAGAGTCCTCTGGAGGAGACCAGACATCTGGTGGGATGGTGACCAGACCAAGGGATGGTGATAATGCATACATACTGCTGGCTGCTGTTAAGAGGTCCTGTGCTCTGCTCTCTACAGCGCAGAAACCCCACGGTCTTGGGAGGCAGGGGGGAGGACACCCCTCTGCTCTCCCAAATGCCGTTCCCTCCGATGGTGCAGCATTCACCCCGGAGCTAGCTCCTGACCCCGCAGCTACCCTCAGGAGAACGTGGAGCGCCCTTCTCTTTCCGGAACGACTCCTTTAAGTTCGGCGCTGTGCCCTTTGCCCTGGCGCCAGGCCGCCGTGCCGCGCTCCGCGAGGCCTGCCCGGCCGCCCCGCTGCCCGTGCGCTCCGCGCGCCCTGCCCGCGCTCCCTCCGCCGGCCGCGCCTCGGGGCACCGGGAATGCAGCCGTGCGGAGCCAGGGGGCGAGCGAGGTGCTGGTGAGCGCTGCCAGCTGGGCCCCGAGTGTCCTGGGGACAGTGAGATGAGCTTTCAGGCCGGCGATCGGCTCTGAAAACACCGTGCGTCCTCCGAGGGACCGGCCCAACACGCTGGCAGGTGTCTTCGGCCCTGTCCTTTGAGTAGTGTGTGATGTATGTGTTTACATGCTTCCTCTGATTCAGCTCCATGAACTCTCAGGGGAAAATCGCTACCTGTCTCACACTGTTTAGGAATATGTCTTTGGGGAATACTAGGTTTTGGGTTCCTCTCATTTTGCCATTGAACGAACTGTTTCTGGACAGTACTATTTTCAGGAAGGAAGAAAAACTTCAGTTACCTTATTTCTTTTCTGAAAGACCTTTTTGTTTGTGGTACAAACTTACATAAGCTTATTTAACTGGAAACATTTCTGCTAATTTAAGATATGTACAGGCTTCCAGGTACTCTGGAGACAGTGGAAGTCTATTCAATTTCACTAGCACTACAAGAGCCATTCCAGGGGTAGTACATGTGCTTTTGGTGACTCACGTTAGCCCCTCTAACAGTGATTGTGGCAGAGATCATTCAGTGGCAGGAAATTAAGATATCAAGTGCCTGGAACAACTTGTTTGTTCAGTATCAGGACTTTGAACTGAATTATAGAAGATTGCAGGGTTTTTTAGAACTAGAATTTGCAAATGGCAGTACATTTCTTCTACCAATGTTTTAAATAGCCAAGCATCTACCTTCAGAGCATCTTTTGGGGAACAGGTATTTCTATAGACAGCATTATTCACTACCACTCCCTCACAAACAGTCTGTTTAACACAGCAAGATCACATTTTCAGCTTACAAGGATGAATATGTTGACTTGTACTGCATATTGTAAAGTTTTGTATTTGTTACCAAAATGGGAAAAACAAGGCAGTTTCATTAATAACTTACAGTACCTTCTTTACTAGCACATTTAATTTCCCAGTTCATCAGGATTCACAGTAGTGTTTCTTTCTAGGATATCTTTTTAGCAGTGACACAGGCACAGGCAATAGACTAGTTACCATACCAAGCATTTGCAT
The DNA here is from genome assembly GCA_013400675.1 of Oxylabes madagascariensis. Classification (NCBI taxonomy): domain Eukaryota; kingdom Metazoa; phylum Chordata; class Aves; order Passeriformes; family Timaliidae; genus Oxylabes; species Oxylabes madagascariensis. The sequence goes on along the minus strand of VYZR01000255.1, from coordinate 29,558 downwards.
CTGTTCCAACTTAGAGAAACTCCCAAAACTACAGTCCTATGTAGTCAGAATTCCATTTAGTTAATAAAAAGAATGTTTGAAATCTAGCTTTATTCATTACTCAACTCATCTCTCTTCCCTTGCTTGTGGCCTTATATTGGTTTCACATTTTTGCACCAGCATTAGCACTTCATGTGCTCTAAGACTGTCTTTTTTCCCCTCTTTTGCCTGTACAACATACTTCAGGCTTTCCTGGAACAGTCCAGGGTATTTGATTGTCCTTTATTTATGTAAGTGTTCAGAATAGAGGAAGAAGTAAAAATCTGCCAGCTCAAGTATTTTTTAAGCTATCTGATAGATTACCTTTGGTCTGGTAATGCATGATCTGGTTATGCATGATCTGGTTAATCACATTCAAGTCCAGCCATATTAGTCCAAGATTGTATCTGTATCAGCTGCTCCTCACTGTCTGTGACCACTAGTTCTCTGCGTATGCATCCACAACATGGCTCTAACAAAGGGGAGTAACCTACTTCACACACAGGCAAATGCAGATTTTGCAGCCCTAAGTGGAACATCACATTGGGCAGAGGCAAAAAAATGAGGAAGCTTAGAGAAGGCAGCACAAAGCAGCACCACTATCAGGTGCCCCTGCAATGTTACTCAGGGCATTATGAGGACTTTTCCATGATGGAAAGTGTATTTGTGGGCTCAAAGAAAGTCATCTGTGGAGCTGTGAAGATTGTCCAGAAGACCATGATCTGGGATCTTCTGATCTATACAGGGCAGATGAAACAAAAGACAGGCACTTAGACAAAGGGTTGGTGTTCCCATTTGCTAGGTCTGTACTCCATGATTTTTCTACTTAAGGTCCCTACTCTTCCATGTTTAAGGTGATAGACAAACCACAAACAGGAAAACAAAATTAAAAAAAAAAAAAAAAACAACAAAAAACACAACAACAACAGCAACAAAAACCACAAAAAACAACCCTCCACTGCCAGCTGTAGCATTCCTAGTCTCTTCCTGTGTTTTCCAACCCACAAGGGTACCTGTAACTCATCTGTGCTGCTATAAAACTGTGTGGTCCTGCTACAAACCAGAATGGGAACTGCAACCAGGCAAATTATGTCTTTTTTCTTCAAGTCAATCCAAATGTACTCTGCAACTTTGTTAAAATTTAAAAACAAAAACAAGAACAAGAACAAAACCAAAACAAACCAACAAAAACTCAAAACACAAACCAAAAAAAAACCAACTAAAACCACAAACCCACAAAACACAGCAAAATCTAAACAAAAAAGCAAAACCAAAACAATAGAGAAAGATAGTTATATTTTGTTCCATAGAAATAGGAAATAAATAATAGAAGCTGGATACGTAAAGCTGGACATACATGGATCTTAGTGCAGAACAGGAAGTGTACTATGAATGTATATGCCTTCAACACTAACACTGCTACATTATTTTAAGTTACCACTTCAGTTTGTGGTTCTGATTAATATGAAGTCAGCAAAGTCTTTAGAGCTAGTCATATGAGAATTCACTCAAATGGACAAATCAAACTATTTGGATAAAGCGTTTCCATCTGTAGGATGTCCTCTATCCTTCTAGAAACATCTCCTTGCCACATGCTGCCCTTGAGAATTTCCTCTGATGTTCAGCTGGGTGTGTTTCTCCCAAAGACCTCTAACCTACAGCAGTGCCCATGGCGCCTGATTTAACCATGCAGCTGACTCAGGTATTATGTTACATTGGGATGATTGGTGTCAAGCTCAGTTTTTGTTTGTTTGTTGTTTTTTTTTTTTCCTCAGAAACAGCTGGCTTAATTGCACGTGTCCTCTGAT
>VYZR01000248.1:15103-27250 GCA_013400675.1 Oxylabes madagascariensis | reverse complement strand
ATTCTCTGATTTACTTTGGTGCAAACCCTGAGTAATTTTACAGGCTTTAATCTTCCAGGTTAAACTGCTCTGTATTCAATCACAATGTGGCTCTCAATCTGGCACAAGGGATAATTAAATTAGGTGAGATAAGGGGTTTTTAACCGTATCATTAGCATCAAAATATAACTTATGAAACTTAACACCATTTTAGTGGAGTTATTGATTTTGCTAAATTCTCTGTCAGAACCTTTAACAATCTTGTTTAAAAATAGTTAATTAACTGTTGGCAATACTCCACTCTGCACTAAGAAAAAATAAGCAAGAAAAAACATCATTTTGTTTTAACTTTGAAATAATTTTCTACTTCACATCCACTGAGAAGTGTTATTTTTTTGACTTGTGATTTTTTTTTCAAAAAATATTACTATCTCTCTGTGAAAAGCTATCAGTATCTAAAATTTCGGGTTTTGGTTTTTTGGTGGGTTGTTTTTTTTTTTTTTTTTTTGTAAAGAAAGAGACACTGGAAATGTACTAGTTAAATTTTGCAATGAAAATAAGTTCAATATCTGACAGTACTGTTTTGTAAGGGATTTTAAGGGAAATCAAAATTGGATCAAAGCTATGTTCAGTACTACAGCATATTTACAGCAAGTAATTTATCATTCTTCAATTAAAGTGGGCTAACTTTGATAGCCAAAAAATAGGTTTAATTTTATTTAGAGTCTGATTAATTTCAGTAGTGAGGACTGCATGTTATTCGAATCACATATATTTTATAAAACATCATGGTAATTAAAGGCCAAATACTACACTTTGTACATGAGCCAGGCAGTGACAGGAAACTCAGAGCAGAGCAGAGTTACAGCCTTATGATAACATCCAACAATACACAGCTCCTTAAAATACCTAATGATGTGGTTCCTAGTAACCTCATTAACCTCCAGGAAATTGATTTTCTGTATTTCTAGATACTTGCAAACACTACTCTGGCTGTAAACTGTGCCCACTTCAGATGTCAGAACCGAGCATCCCTCTTTGCAGGGATGGGGGCTGGGGGTTTGCCAATCCCCATCCAACTTCATGGCACTACAAAGCAAAGTGAAACACAGCAAAGAAGCAGAAACTTTGAGGAAGAAGATGACAATCTGGGAAAGCAGGGAAGATGCCAACCCACATCAAAGCTGTTTATCAGGCACAGTCACAAAATCTGAGAAACACTAAACATTGAGGTTCAGGCATTAGAAGTCGTGTCATTGTGGCTTTCAGGAATTCATAGGAGCATGTGTTGGGGAGGGAATGAGAGCTCAGCTAAAACACAAGGGGTTTCAGAAAGATATTTCAAGCATGAAAACAGAAAAAGTAGCATGACTGGAAATCATGTTGTCAGTATGATAACAAGAGAGCCATGTTAGCTGGGACACCAGACAGTGGTGCTTGTGTGAAGCCTGCCAGGAGCATTTGATGCTAAATAACCCCAATTCTTGATAACTTGGAGATAGAGCATCTCCTTGAAATGAAGTTAAGTATAAAATAGAAGCTGCCTAAAATAGGGGTTTGTGAACAGCAGTTACAGGAAAAGAAGGAATGTGACAGGCCAGTACCCCACTGCCTGGCTGGTGTGGGAAGGGAGGGACCAGAGACCTCTGCACTGCAATCACATCCCCACCACATTACACAGTCTCCTTTTAGGTCAGTCAAGCTCCATCTTAATGATTATTAAGACATTTCTGCCACCTCTCCTTTTGCTGAAGGTGGCTCCTGAACCCTTCTGCTCTGTGCTTGGAGACTGTCCTCTAGTTTCCAACTTAAATTCATCCATGGCCAGCTTATAAATACTTGTCATCTAGCCAGAACTGGGGTTCAAGCTAATTCAAACCCATTGAAATTAATGAGTTTTTTTCCCCATTGACTTCAACAAGCCTTGAATTAAGGCCCTGTGTGTGGACAAAAAAGGTTTAGGGCAGTTTTTGTAAGAGGAGAGTTTTATCCTGTTGATTTTGGCCTCTCTCCTCAGCCTGCTGTGAACTGTCTGCCTTATTTTAATGCTGTATTCTCATCCTGCTCTCGTGCAAAACTCCTATTGAAATCCAGGACGGCCTTGCCAAGTTGTTATTAATTACTGTGGTTCTCGAGGCTCAGTCCTGCAAACTGATCTGCGTGAGCTCAGAGCTTTCTCTTCAAGGATCTGCTTTCAGGATCTGGGCTGTAGGGCTGCAAAACTGAGCACCAAAGGGACCGATCCGATGTCGTCCGGCTCTGCCACCCCGGTGCCACTGCAGCCCCAAGGAGCTCGCAGGGCCGGCACTGCTGTTTTCCTTGGAAGGCAGGGAGGGGGCCAGCAGGGAAACAGTCCTGCACAGGCAGCCTTGCCTTCAACACAGAGCTTTCCAGGCCAAAATAACTTTTTTGTGCTTGTTGGAGTTCAAGCACAATTGAGCTGTGCTGGAGGAGGGCACAGCTGAGCTCTGCTTCTGCGGTCGAAGGGAAGAGAGCTGGGGTTTGAGGAAGCAACAACTGCTGTGGGATTTGACATCTGTGGCTGGAGCATGGAATATTTCTAACCCTAAGAAATGGCAAGGTGTCACACAGGATACGAGGTCAAAAATGTATCGATATGTGACCAATTTATTGTATTTCCAGCACTGGGAAATCCTTCTTTTATTACAAAATGGGATGTGGATCCCATGCCTGCCTTCATTACTGAACCTAGTACTTAGTGGTGCCAGGACTGCATTAAAAGCAAGTTTTGGGTATGTTTGTGTTGTTCATTTTCAGTGAATGGTGAAAAAACCTGGGGAAAACTGCTTTGCAGTGGAAACAGAAAAATCTCAGCTAGTTACTGAAAAAAGTTACGAGTTCTTCAATTAGACCACAGGCATTTTATAAGGCAAGCAGGTCAGGATGTACTTTACTCCCTGAACCTGAAATGTTAAAACAGTCATGTGATATATTTGCTTTGAGTTATGTAGGATGAGTTTAGATCTCCCTAATCTAGCTAGTCAGATGCCTGTAAAAATAAATAAGAACCTAAAAAAGAGTGACATCAGCCATAACTGCTTATTCTGCTCCAGATTTGGCAGGTAAAAATCAGCAAGAAACCAAGTGCATTATGCTGCCTGGGCTCTGTGCCTATTTCTCATCATGCAGGGAGCCAGGCCAAATCCTTGACACAATAGCAATTTTTGCTCAATGCCAACTATTCCCAGCCTGGCAGTGCGAATGCAGAGCCGGCTCCTGAGGTCATGGAACTGTAATGGAATCCAAGCTGCAATGAACATCCCTGCTTCAGGAGGGGAAATGGCTGTTGCATGTGAGGCCGTTTCCACGGGGTTCAAACTCATGCTGTCAGGAGACGAGTTACAGTGACAGCAGATGAGAACATCCTGAATTGAGTCACCCCTCATGCCAAGCCACAGGTCCAGTGGCCTAGAGAAAGGCTGGGAAACAACTGAGTCAGAAGAAATGCTGAAGACTCCCATTCCAGATGTGTCAGCTATGACATAGCAACTGCCAGTCATGGTCAGTGGCAAGTGACATCTATTTAGATGAGCTCCACTCAGTCAGTGCCATGATAACAAAAGCACTTCACCTCACTACACCCTTCCATGGAGACAGGAATATCTGACAATGGCACAGTAAAGAGTTTAGCTGTTAGGCTGCTGCTAACTGCAAACACAGAGAGCTTCTCCTCACCTTTACGGTTGATCATGTCCTCTATATTGAACACTGGGTGGAATGACACCGGCTTAATAATAAAAACCTACTGAGATAGATAAGCTAAAAAATAAAATTACGTATCTGCCACCAACCAGCATGCCCAGCACATGTTCTGTTTGAGAAGGGAGACCCTTGTCTTCATGCTAGAGAGTCACGGCAAGAGATCAACTTGCTCAGCTGAGAAGACACCAAGCCCTTTCTAAGTAATTCAGAGTAAAAATGTCCCTGAAACTCATTGTGGCAGGAGTAATGGTGTCCTCAGAGGTGAATAAGTGTCCTGGAGCACTCAGAAAGGCTAAAGGCAACACTGCTGAGCACTTGTGTCCACAACATATGGGTATATGTTGGTAACAGTAACTGTGAGTATTGTCACTACAAACCGTGGGACATCCTCATCCTCCCACCTCCACCCACAGCTCGTCACTGACTGACACCAACAACCTGAAAAGAGGCTTTGTTGCACCACGAGGCAGACAAGCAGAACAGTACAGCTCTGATTTTCAACTGTTCCTACCTGCTTTTTTATTGTTATAGTGTTGGTGCTCACTTCTCATGCCCATTTAAACACCATTTTAACCAACAACTAAATATAATAACTAAGAACAGGACACTAAGCCAGCAGCATAAAGCACCCTGATTCACATCTCTCTGAACGGCAGCATCTGTACAGACTGGGCAGAGGGAAAACAGGTTCTTCTCCATGTAACCTGGCCTCGGCAGCAGCAGTTGGGTGATTTCTGAAATCCCATTGCCTAGCACCAAGCTGGCAAGAGAAGAAATAGCCTCATCACTCTCTCCCTCTGCTAAGGAATGCATTCTATATTCATCTGCAATCAGGAGAGAGAAGAAAGAAGAGTTCTTTGAGCTTTATGGAAAGTAGATTGAAAATTATCCAACTATTTAAAAATTACTGTAAGAAAACCCCAGAGTAGCAGTGATGGAGAGAGCTCCCACTGCCTGGGGGGTGTTTGTGCTGCCCAGCCACAGGCACCCCTTGGTGCACAGCCCCACTCACACGTGGGCAGGGTGATGCCCCTCAGGTTCACAGGCAGGTTTACCAGCACCAAAACAAGTCCTAAATGCATGTATTACCCCATGGTACTTGAGATGAGATTCTGGGCAGCCTGGCCCAAAGAGAGGGGTAAGAGCCTGCACATGGGAACAGCGAGGAATAGCTGCAGTAATGAAGTAACCCTGTGAGAGCTGATTCACGTCTGTAATCTGCTCCACACAGGACTCACGGTGGTTCTTTCCAAAGATTAGGCAAGAGTATTACACTTCGTGGCAAAACCATCTCCCACTGACTGAGTGAAGCACTCCAGAGTGCAAACTCCTCATGGGAGAGCAGATGCTGGCCCTGGCAGGTGTGCGTGAGGCCAGCCCACACTGAGAGACCATGACCTGCTCACATCCCTCACTTCCAGGGTACAGCACCCACAGGGTGCTCCTCTGCCCCTGGCGAGGAATCTCCTGCCCTCCACTCTTTCTGCTCAGCTGAGTTAGATGGGAAAGGATCCCCAACACCAAATGAGCCCCAGGCAGACAGCCAGGTTTCCAAGCCCCTTGCCAAAGGGGAGACCGTGCTTCTGCTTTTCCAAGTGCTCTGTGATCTTGCACTTGCAAAGCTTCTGGAGACTTTTTCCTCCCACTGCACATTAGCAATTCATTGAGTGGTTTCTACAGGTCTGAAAGGGAACAAGACAGACTTTTAACATATGGAGTGGAAGAACTGCAGAAGCCTCCCCAAGAGACCACCATTAAGCCCAGAGCAATAGGGTCAATAAACTGCTGCACCCTCCAAAGATGGCACAGCCATGGTGGTCACAGGGTAAAAAAAGCTGCCAGCTCCTAAGGATGAAGATCTGTACATCTTCCAAAGGTCCCCAGACATCTTATTAGACTTCAGGAAAGTTATTTCTCTTTCCCAGTCTCACCTCTCTGTAAAGTGGTGATAAAACTTCACAGGAGGCTCAATTCATTAATTCTGAAAACATTCAAATACAACAGTAAAGATTCTCTGTAAATATGCAAACCCACAAACAAACAAGTATTTGTAGGGGAGGACAAACCATGGGTGGGGCTAAGAACATCCAGAACTTGCAGTCTCCCCCAGCAATGTCCTCCTGCAGTTTCCTGGAAAAAGGCTATTCTGATACATGCACTGCTCTTGTAATGTGAATTTTGTTCAATGGTCTAGTATTATTATTTCTAAATTTACTAATACTGGATGCAAAACCATCTGTATTCATGAAAATCTGCACGTTTACAAGCTCTCACACACACAAAATGAAGCCATTTCAAACACCATGCAGTATTTAGAAGGCTGCTTTGAAAATCTGGCTCTTAGAATCACCTTTGGTTGCTAAATAAACTTCTCTGGAGTAACCACAGTCTACACAAAAATAGTTACAAAACAGTTTCATGACTTTAAGTGGAAATGGGTGTTGGTAAGAAGCACACTCAATTTTTCTTCACTGAAGTTGAAATGTAAAAAAAAAATACAATATAAGCTCTGTAAGCAGATTCTTCATGGTAAACAAATATGCAGAGATGCAGAAAATGCTAAATGATCATTTTTAGAACATTTATTTTTGGCAGGATAAACACTTTCAGACTCTAAGCAACTTCTCTGTGTGTACAGAATCTCCAACTGTGAAAAGAAAACAAATAGCAGAGTTTCATTTGTTATAATCAGGATTTTTTTCATGACTGTTTAGAATAAAGTTGGATCACATTTGGAGTGGCTTGGAAATTCATTGTTTAGGCATTAGTCTCCAGTGGTAAACATCTTACAATATGTGTATAATACAGCAACTATTTTTGTACTTCAAAGCCTTCCCTCGTATATTGGGAAGGTGCAGGATAAAAACAACCTCTTCTTTTCCCTTCTAGGGAACGATGGTTTCATTGCTTGATTTCATCCAGAACAGATCTCTGATTATCCCTCCCCAGACTCCATTTATTCACGTAAAAATTAGCCCCAAACACCAGACTGCAAATTGCATTTAAGAAATCCAACTCTCTGGAGAAACAGGAGTATGGGGGGGAGGGCTGTACAGTCCTGAAGATTTATCATTCCCAAACTCCTTGGGACACAGGGCTTTTTTTAATACAGGAACTTACTGTTGACTCTTCAGGACTGAATATCCTGCAGATGAGGAAATGTGGAACAACAAGGACAGACACTCAGCTGGTTTGAGTGATCACATCTCCATTGTCAGCGCCCCGCTGCCCTCACAGCTACCATCAGTGCCCTCTCAGGGCAGGCCACTTTCATCGCTTCAGAGGAACAGAAAGTAAGTTCAGGAGCAGGGCTGGAAACTGCATTTTCTCATTTTGAGCAGCCTAGTGGAAATCTGGCTGCTCGACACTTCTGAAAACACCCGGCCGAACTGTCCCGCTCCAAGTGTCCAAGGAACCAACAGCCAGTATGAGTCAACGCTCTGGGAAACGTCGGCCTGCCAAGGTCACGTAAGTCTGTGGCAGGAGAAGCAACAGGATCATCTGGCTCTTCTCCTGTTTCTCAGCCACAAAACTTTCTTCCTCCCCTAACAATTACATATGTGGGTTTCCTTAACAGTTTCTTTTTACATTTCTGTTTAAACAGCACAGGGGAAAGGAAGAGGAGACTTGATGTGGAAAATTAGTTTTGGAAATGTTGAGCAGTGTAGACTTGCCAACTTCTGTTCCTCCAGTCAGTTCGTTGTTGACGCTCTCAGCTCTCACCGAAATGCTATTTTTAGGCTGTACGTCAGATTTCACAAGCGAGATTGACAGGATTTTTAGAAAAATTTGAGGCTTTTCCCTGAGAATTAAATGAGAAAAATAATGTGGGAACACCGCTTCCCGATTTGTGCTGCTGAGGCTCCACCACAGCTCCTCCCGGGCAAAGCTCCAAAGGGACCCAACCACACAGGAGCAGCTTTTCCAGAAAGCATCAGGGGATTCCCAGCACGACGAAGATGTGCAGGAGATACCCAGCAGGGAGATGTGCAGAATATTCCCATCACGAGGGAGATGTGCAGGTCTTTTACACCTAATGAGACACAGGGAGTCTGAAAACGTTCTTAGGAGATGCTCTGCAGCAAATCAAAGCACAGGCACAAAGTGGGGCTTCAGAAAACGCAGCTTTCTAATAAAATCCCCCAGCTGTTGCTGGAGCTGCCAGGTGGCTCCTTAGGGGCAGAGGCAGCTGCAGAGCCCCTGTGCCAGGAGCTCCCACTGCTGCCCCAGCCCAGCTTGGGCACAAGGGCTCCCCAGAGCCCTTCACCACCACTTCTTCCCACTGCGCAGTGTCATCTGCTGAGCTGTAGCCTTTGAATGAGAAGCCAGGAATGCAGAGGTGGCGCTTTCTGCTGCAGTGAAAGACCACCAAAGCCTGGAGGCAGCAACAGCCATCTCCAGTGCATTGTTTGCTGAGCACTTGTCATGCTGTTGGACATGCACATTAAGAAATTAGAGTTTCTACATGGTTATTTCTTTGAGCTGACAGGTGTCTAAAGCCAGTTTCCAGTTCTGCTTGCCATCCAAATATAAGGAACTTACAGCAGGTTTAGCTTTTGGCTTCCTTTTTTTCTTTTTCTTTAGAGAGACGCTGTGTTTAAGATCTTTGCTTAGCCTGTTTTGATGAGGCCACGCACATATTGACAGCTCTTGCTGACAGAACAGGGCTGCAGAGAGGACATCTCATCCACACGTAAACCAATGGCTCAACCAAAAAAGTATTGCTGTAAAAAGACTTACTATTGCAATGCAGCTGAGCAATTTTTTTTCAATATCCACATGGATATTTGAGACTGCTTGATGATGATGCAGATTGTTTTGAATATTTCAGGGTCATTTATCCATAAGAGACTTTAGACAAGTAATCCAGCCAAATTTCAGTTTGCAGATCAGCATGTCTAGATATTTGACCACACAATCCTACAGAGAAAATGTGGTGTCACTGTGTTAGCTGAGGGTGGTGACTTCACACAGGTGTGACTGAGTGCAGAATCTACTTCCCAAGGGTTTTCTGGTGCTTCCTGAACCTGACAAGATTAATTTAGTGATTTGGAAATCTGTTGCCAAGCCCAAGTCCCCAGAAGACTGCATAGCAATAGGAAGATTAAAAGCAGATGGTTCAGCAACCAAGGTTTTCTAGTTAAACTTTTAACAGACTTAAAATTCTTGGGCTTCATATAATCATCTTCATTCTTTCCTTCAATTCAGTGTGTGTTAGTATCTTTGGAGCACTTCCTCCGGACATGAAGCCAAACGCATCACGCTAATAATACAACCTCAAAAAACATACCTTTATGATAGGCTTAATAAGAGGTTAAGGAAATGTTGACTGTAGCTCAACAAGGCTCTGTGCAATTAGACCATCTCCATGTGGTTGTTAATTTCCATAAAAGGATGCTGGAATCTAAAATATGAAGAGAGATCATTTCCAGGAGGGGCTTTAGCAGATGATCCTGTTAAACACAATTCAAACACGGTTGCAGTTGACAAGGGGTCTCCTCTATTAAGGTGAGGCATTTGAAAAGGGTCAATGTGGGAGCTGATGGTCTCACAATGCTCCCGATTTCCTGTTCCCGTTGGAACCACTAAAGCCCTCTGTCGAGTCTGACAGGAGTAGGGGTGATGTGGGTCGGGCTGTCAGCATCCCCAGGCCTCTGCAGACCTGTGATGGAAAGGAGCAAGGCAGGAGCAGTTGGAAGCAATAACAGTTCTGGAAATTACCTAAGAAACTTGAGACTTTCTCTGTCTGCTCCAGGCTCTCTCCTCTCCTCTCCCCCTGCTCTGACTCTCAGTCCTACAGCTTTGACCCATTCCAGGCCAGCCACAGCTTGTTGTGCCAAGATTGGGCTCTTCCTCAGGCCAGTAGGATCCAGACCCTGGCCAGTCCAGCTTCAAGTCCTGGGATGATCTCCTCTTTAGATCTTTTCATCTTCAGTGCTAATCCTGAGCATTTGTGTGACTGAGACAGAAAAGCAGGCACGTCCAAGCAAGTATGTGCCTGGCTGAATCATAGTGACTCTCTCCAAACTCCCAATTAACAACAGAATGAAGACAGGACAAGTGTCTCCCATTTGTCTACTAAAAATCTTCCCTCTCTGCAGAAGTGGCAGCTAAAACAATCCCCCAGACATTCCACATGAGGTCCAACAAACACGAAATACAAATCAAATACACAGAAACTCTCTGCTGGGAATTTCTTCCTCTGCAGTGTCTTACAAACATCTTTATAGCACCAGAACTAACTTTATGACCACTTCATGCAGGCACTGAACGCCAGTGCTGAGCTACCAAGGACACTATGCCCTTCCTTTGTGTCACCTGCACTGAACAGCCTCAGGATTTGCTCTCCAGGGGTCATTTGGGTCACCCTTCGCAGAAGCACTCAGGGGAGGAGGACACCAAGCAGCGAATATTTCTCTCCATTAACAAAAAAGGTGCTTTAACAGCCTTTCTTGCCCAAGTACCTGTGACACCAGGGCAGAATTTCTCATTACCAGCCCCAGGGTCCCCAAGGCCTTGAAGACATGGGTTTCCACCACACAGGTCAGGCCCATGTCAGCACACTGCCCCCACCAGAATACAGCACGAGAAGTGTCTGCAGTGCCTGATACTGCAGCCCTCATCCAGAGAACACAGCTGGTCTGATTCTTCCCATCCCTGAAAAGAGACTTGCAGGAGTGCTTTAGATTCCCCCCACTGCCCCCCAATTCCAGGTGCTCACTGTGTTGTGCCACTCCTTGTGCTGCAGTGAGTCCCACTTCACCGCCTCCCAACATCCCTTTGAAGGCAAAATTAGTTTCAAGGACAAAAAACTGCACCTGCAAAAGCTGAGGAGGTCTGCTTTGAAAAACCAAACCCTCAAAATACATTTGGACACATCAACAGAGCAGCCAAACCTCAAGTTAAATCTTCCATATGAAGTGTAAGGAATCAAATAACCATCCAGAAGAGATGTCTGCAAAATAACTTGGCTCATAACATTTTCATTTGGGTTAAATTAAAATAATTGTAAATCTTCAGTGCACAGCACAAGAGCTGTATTCTGTGTAACACTGTACGTATCTTATTAAGCTTTAAGTCAGTTCAATCCTACAAAAATGCTTTGAAAACCAGACTGAGTTGCCCTTCCTTGGGCAACCAACCACACTACTGCAAGAAAGCAGAAGAGGTTTTGTGAGTGAATTTTCTCCATTGTAGTTAACCAGAGCTAAAAGAGGCAGGGGAACAGCAGGGGCAGAAGAAACATTCCTTGGAACGAAGAGAGAAAGCATCATTACACACTGATCTCTTGAAGCTGCATTAAACCTCAGATGTGCATCAATTAGAAGCCAGTGCCAAGCTAACTATCTCAGACACAAACATGGTTCATCTAATGACCCATTCGTAATGACTTACAAGTTGTCACTTCCTGGGCATCCTGGAGGTTTAAGAGAAGAAGGTGCCTGGCCTCCAAGTCTGGCCTCCAAGTCTGACATTGTCTACCAGCTTTTTGCTAGATAGAAAAGCTACCTCCATTCACAACCCTGTTAAATCACTGTACATCACTACAGATCACATTTTCGTAACATCAGATTGTTCAATCCCACTTTGGAATGGGAGTTTATGGTGCAACATGTGTGTAGTGGCTTCTGAAAACTGACTAATTCCTGCCACTCCTCCCCTCATTTTGGATCTTTTTGATTCCACTATCCTGTCTGAACAACCTGTGGGCATTCATGGAACTGGTGTGAGCACAGCACAGGAAAACTCAGCCATAGCCATGCCAGTAGAGCAGGGTCACCACTCACACCTGGGTCTTTCTGAAGTTCTCACTGACTTTGCAAGGCTTGGAATTAACCAGTACATGTCTCTAGTCCAGCTGTAAACAGAATATTAAAACTCCCACCCCATAGTTGCTTTGGTATCAAGTGCAACCCTAAAGAGGGTTTAAGAATCTTTACTAAAGGTGGCATAGAAGGGCAAAAGTCAATGATTAATTGGCACAGTTCTGTTCATTAGTTCTTGTAGAGGAAGAGTTCAGAGTAGGTTAAACCCCAACACATGAATTTATTTCCAGAGCTCTTTCTGAAATTGCTCCTTCCTATTGGTGCCAATAAATCTTACATTCCAGCTATGCTTCTCCAACAGATACAGGCATAAATTTTTATTTCTAGTTGGCCAGATTAATGACAAGGAAAAATGGAAGAATAAAGCAAAAGCTGCAGCTAGCACTTATCTATCTCTATCCTGCAGCCTTCTTTCTCATACTCCTGCAACTCTCATATTTAGAGGCAGCTGAGCTCTCCACATGCAGTTTTAATGGAACACCTATCCCTCAGCATCCAACTGCAGAGTTCAGCTGGGACCACAGTTGCAAAAAAACCCCATTATACTCTTCCTGAACAAGCACGGCAATGACAGTGCAGATAATACCTCGTACTGCTGAAACAAGAGCCATGCAAAGAT
>VYZR01000247.1:0-10682 GCA_013400675.1 Oxylabes madagascariensis | reverse complement strand
TTTCCATAGTCTTGCTTAATAAGGAGGTGTGAAACAAAATCTCAGTATTTACTTTTTCTAAATATTGTAGCTCTGCTGACTTTTTAGCTCACTTTTGGTGGCAGCTCACAAGTGATTCTCCTTTTCTGCTTCCCAATCAGAGTCCTTTTGATGTAATTTTTCTGCAGCAGCCCCTCCACCAAGGACACAAGCCTTGACCTCCTTGGCTTAGTTTGGTGCCACAATTGTTTTTGACCCTCTCCTTGGAGGTCATGCATCATGAGCTTACCCAAGAGAAAGATATTGTGACAAAATGGTCATGATGCACTGTTACACACCAGTGGAAAGAAACCTGAGGAGCTTATTTAATTACCTGCACCATCTGGAGGCAGGATTTGCTATACCTAAACATTTATCTAGACATCCTAAAGGTGCCTAAGGATGTGTCTTAAGAGCCACCTACTGTATTTCCATGTTTTCTGTGCAAGAATATTTCTTTCATTATGGATACTGTGAATTTAATCCCTGCAGCTGCTTATGTTAATATTTTCAACAGATTTTTTCCCTTATCCTTCTCTTCTCTAGACTGCACAGCCCAATTCCTTCAATTCTTTCTTGCAGGCAATGTTTTCATGCCCTCTGATTATTTGAATTTCTCTCCCCTTTACTTTCCCCAGTTAGTGAACATCTTTCCTGAGCTCGAAAGTGATCCCACTATTCTGGTTGAAGCATCACTAACACTGAATAAAGTGGAAGGGTTGCTTCAGGTTCTTCGTGATGCTGCCTAGTATTGCATTTAGCTTTCTCATAACAACATAATGTTGACTTCTGCTCTGCTGTGACCCACCATAATCCCCATATCTCCTCCTGGAGAAGGTTTGTATTTATACTGCTGATTATTCTTTCCCGTCTCACTGCATCTTTCAGGTCCTCCTGCTGTTTGCTTTAGGCAGTGCCTTCCATTTGTCAGGATTGCTGTGAATACTAATTTGTATTGGAACCCTTACTGCTTTATATCACATGCAAATACAACAGGCACCCTCTCTATTCCATCATCTCAGTCATCAGTGGGAATGTGAAGGGCCTGAACTGGTGCAATCTCACACTTGGGCAGTGTTTGTTAGTAGCTACTCCTGGTAGGTGCTCTAGGTTTTACTCACCTCTCGGAAGATCCATCTAGACCATGTTTTCTCATCTTATTTGTGAGGATATCAGCAAAGAGACTACATTAACAGCATCTCTGTGATTCCTGTTGATCTCCACAGCTGCTGTATGGCTGTACATGGATCTGGGTTCTTTGAGTTAAAATTCTCCTTTTTTTTTCTATATTGTATATTGATCTGCATCTGTAACTTTCTGCTATAAGAATTATAGTAAAATAATAAATTAGAGTGATGGAATTATTACTCTTTTTTAGAAATAGGTTGATTCAGCTTGAAGATTAAAACTGGACAGGATATGTCTGCCTCTGCAATAGATGTATTATTTCCTGTTATAGACCACAAGCACCTAGTCAGGACAATCAGTCTAGAATGCTACTGAGCTCACCCAGAGGTACACACTGAATGTCTGCTCAGGTGAGTGGACTTTAGGCTCAGTTATCTCACCTGGATCTTCTCCACCTGCAGTAGAAAGTCAAACACAGGCCTGATTCTGGGCCCCTTAATTCGAGAGCCAAATCCTGCCTGCTAAATTCTGTGTAACACACAGGATAACATGCTGTCTTCAGGATGTTCTAGTGAAGTTTTGCTGAACATTTTTAGAGCGTAGAAGAAAACCAGAGAAAGGATAACATTTGCAGTGCAAGCTGGAGTAATGCTGCACCACTGGAATTTGTTACTGCCAATCTCAACAGCTGCTTACAGTGGTGGGCAGTGACCTGTCATGTGAAAGGGGTAGTGAATCTTCCTAACTCACCTATGAGATCATCTTAAATTACTAATCTTGTTTACAGGTATAGTAATTAGACATTATCCTGTAAAAAAACCGAGGGGCTGGGGAGGAAAGTAAAGTAGTAACAGAATGAGAAGCAACAATGTTAAAATTTGTTTCCCTTGTAACTGGATTTCCATTCAATACATCTTCTGTTACGTACATGAGAAGGAGGTCAGGATACTGGTTGTGAGAGATCACAAAATAGTGAGAACTTTTGGGACAGATGTAGTTTCAGCTGATGAAGTCTTTTTTGGGAAATATGTCACTAAACATTTGCTTTTTCACAGATCTTCACAACCATTAGGTTGTTGGAGGGGGGATGTTTCTTGCACAAGTAGAGAAAAAGATGAGAAACTTATAAGAATCCAACTGAAACAAGCAGGCACTAAAAAGCAAGAAAGAAAAGTAGCATCTCCTGATCACTCTTTGATATCCAAACAAGATCCTCACGATCCCACAGCTGGCAGCAGGATGCCCTCAGTGTAAAGTTGCTTCTCTAAAAGTTTGCTGTCCCAAACATCTGTTTACCCTTAGGAAACCCTCGAGTGTAAAAACATGGTAGGCGAAATTCCAGGTGATGTCATGATCTTCTGTGAGTAGGGTGTGATGTTTCTGGCAGCTTCATGTGTAAGAAAAGTGGAATGCAATGATTTGGCCTTTTCATGTTCTGCAGATTTAAGGACCATTGCTGTCCCCTGCTGCAGTCCAGAGCTTTCTCCTGATGCTACCAAGGGCGCTCTCATTCTCCATCCTCCTGAGCTGAAACAGGCCCTGCCTGTGATGCCTGGTAGCGCTTTTACAGTGTGAAACAAATGAGCCTTTACAAGCCTGTCTTTGTTAGACAAAATGTGACTAATTGCAGTCCCCAGTTGATTTGGGGTTTGCTGCTAGCATAGAGCTTTCTTCCACTTATTCCTGCTACTGCTCTCCAGCATGCCAGATCTCACAGAGAGGATGGAGGATTTAGGAACCACACACTTTGCAGCTGACTCCCCATGCTGAGCACAAATCCTGCCCTCTGTCCCAATCACACAGTCTGCCCTCCCTGTCCCACAGCCTTCTCCAGCCATCCGGAGGAATGTGCTGGGTGCATCCACTGCCCCGTGCCCCCATGCACACTGCACCTCCAGTCTCATTTTCCAGCTTGTGAAGAGCCTGGCTATTCACCCGAGCTGTGAAAATCAGGAGATTGTTTCTGTTTTCTTTCCTTGCAGGGCTCGCCCAGGCCAGCTGTGTCCAGCAGGAAAAGCAATGGTAAGTGAGCTCCACCTAAAGGCTTATCCTCAGCTCTCTCCCAGAAAGGAAGGAGGGATTCACAGGGATTTCATCATGCCTGAGCCTCATACTGTGCTCCACCTCCAGGGGAAAGGGTAGGTTACTCAGCAAAATCTAGGAGCAGTCAGAAATGCCTTTTGCTTCTATTGCAGCCAGATGTGCTGCTGACCTAGCCTTGTTTTGTATTTATCACCTTTTATTTTATTGTTTTCAAGGTCGTTCGTGCAGTTATTTTGTCTGACAACCATGGGCACTATCGAGGCTTAAATGCATAAAAATATATTCATGAATATGTAAAAGTATTGTTGTGCGTGTCTCTGTATGTTCCTCTTTTATAACTCATTGAAAGACTTAATATAAATAATTTCCAAAAAAAATCTGTGATTATACAAGTCAAGGCTAGAAACTACAGCTTTTCACATCCCAGAACAAACTGTCTCATCTTCCCTGTGTGTGCACATACACATCATATTCCTCTATCTATCATTGCAGTTTAAGGGGGAAATATCACAACCTTGTGTTCTGAAGTTCATGCTGCCTGCAGATGAAAAACAACAATTAACACACATATTTCCCCTTTGAG
Source organism: Oxylabes madagascariensis (assembly GCA_013400675.1). Taxonomy (NCBI): domain Eukaryota; kingdom Metazoa; phylum Chordata; class Aves; order Passeriformes; family Timaliidae; genus Oxylabes; species Oxylabes madagascariensis. Next base: position 6,910 of record VYZR01000247.1, on the reverse strand, counting down.
GCTGTTTCCAAGCTGGAGAATACAGATGAAGAATGTTGGACTACCTTCTCCTCATTGTTCAAAGCCTTCCACAAAGGAGGAATCAAATACAAACAAAGAAACAGCCCAGGAATGGGTTCTCCCAGTGTGGGAACTCTCTTGTGCATCAAAGGGAATGAAATATGTGAGGCAGCAGCAACTCTAGTCCCTGGAGTGGTAATATTTGAACAAATGTAGCTCATATAAGATTAGAATAGCTTTAAAGTTTGCATAGTCTTGCTGCAGCAGGTCGCACCTCCAGTTACTGGGAGTGTTTGGACAGTGTGGAGATGTGTCTGACATGAGCAGGGTGATTGTTTCCACATGTTAAGAGGTGCAGGGTAGGTGAGGAGGAGCAAGGTAGGTGAGAGGGATGAAGAAAACGAATATAACTGAGTTTTACGAGCAGCTGACTTGTGAATATCTGATGCTGAGGACTGCCAAAAACCTGAGCAGGTTCTCTGCAGGAATGAATACTTCCCTCCTTACCTCCCCCATCAGCCTCAGGCAGGAGGCTTTGCTGGCCAGGCTTTGCTCTCGCTGAAGCTGCTGATTGCTCTCCTTCTGTGTGAATGAAAGCGGAGTTAAGTCAATATTGAGCACCTTTGAAAAATCCCACTCAGAATTCATTTAGTGTTTATTCAGTTGAGTATTAATGATGGGATTTCTTTGGCTAAAGAAAATCCTTTGCTGTCTTTTCATCAAAGTCTACAATATGGTGTCTTAGTTCCCCCAAGCGTCCTCTGCTGTGTTTCATCTTCTGATGTATTTTTCCCTACAGTTACAGTCTGTAGAAGAGACCTACCTTTTTAAATATTGCTCCAGATTTGAGAAATGGCACAATTCCTAAACACAATAAAACAAATTTGTTGAAGTTCCCATAATCCCATAATCAATGCTCTAAAGGGGAACAAAACAAGAGTTGAGCAAATCTGCATTAAAAAAAAAAAAAAAAAAAGCACAGATGGAAAGAGTAAACATAGACATGTGGTTTCACATGGGTGGTTTCACATGGGATCACCCTGATCCCTTTTCTACAAAACATTATGTCTGGAATATTTATTTGGCTCCAACAAGTGACCCCTGATGTGGCCACAGAAAGCTGTGTTTGAGCAGTCAGCTGAGAGACTCGGGAGGATTTGGGCACCAAGCGATGTTTCACTTCAGGAGAATGATGAGTGATTCAGGCCACCTGCTTCCTAAATTTTGTCCATCTTGCAAATAGTGGTGAAACATAGCTGCTTTCTAAAAGCAGTGGGTCTAGTAGAGGTCTTGGCTCTTCTTCAGGCTTTCAGGAATGGTAGAGGGCTGTGAGGCTGAAAAGAGATGTCTGTGAAATAGAGTCTTGTTTTGTGCATATATGTACATACACATATTCACAGGAATAGGGCACAAAGATCAAGAGTTACTAGTTCTAATAGTACCAAACTGCATCTTGGCAAAGAGGGCTGATTGCCCTTGTGAGTGTTTGAGTTCTGCAAAAGCATTTTTAAGTCATTTTCAAAGAACAAAGCAGACAGTAATGTAATTTCAAACACAGAAGAAATAAAAAACAAAGCAGAGCATGTCATTTCAACTCTTCAATACTATTAGTGCAAGTTCTTCAAATCTAATTTCTAATTNAAAAAAAAAAAAAAAGCACAGATGGAAAGAGTAAACATAGACATGTGGTTTCACATGGGTGGTTTCACATGGGATCACCCTGATCCCTTTTCTACAAAACATTATGTCTGGAATATTTATTTGGCTCCAACAAGTGACCCCTGATGTGGCCACAGAAAGCTGTGTTTGAGCAGTCAGCTGAGAGACTCGGGAGGATTTGGGCACCAAGCGATGTTTCACTTCAGGAGAATGATGAGTGATTCAGGCCACCTGCTTCCTAAATTTTGTCCATCTTGCAAATAGTGGTGAAACATAGCTGCTTTCTAAAAGCAGTGGGTCTAGTAGAGGTCTTGGCTCTTCTTCAGGCTTTCAGGAATGGTAGAGGGCTGTGAGGCTGAAAAGAGATGTCTGTGAAATAGAGTCTTGTTTTGTGCATATATGTACATACACATATTCACAGGAATAGGGCACAAAGATCAAGAGTTACTAGTTCTAATAGTACCAAACTGCATCTTGGCAAAGAGGGCTGATTGCCCTTGTGAGTGTTTGAGTTCTGCAAAAGCATTTTTAAGTCATTTTCAAAGAACAAAGCAGACAGTAATGTAATTTCAAACACAGAAGAAATAAAAAACAAAGCAGAGCATGTCATTTCAACTCTTCAATACTATTAGTGCAAGTTCTTCAAATCTAATTTCTAATTCACTCAGACACCTACCTGGGACATTTTAAGCCTCACAGTTTTGGACACAAGTCTCTCTGACCAGCAGAGGTTGTCTCTGCCTTTCCTACAGAGACTACCTGGGAATGTGCATCTGCAGAAAACTCAGCAAACTCAAGTGCAAAGAGCAGCTTAATATTTCTGCCAATGCTGAGAGCCTGCTTAGCTCATTCAGACTGCACTGCATTTACTGACAACTGCTCTGGTGATTTTACCTCCTCACTTGTGCACAGCTTTGGTGGGAAAACAAGGTCACCCGAGACAGTGGAGACTGATCACAGACCCTCGTCCACCCAAATGAGTGGTTTTGTTCCCCACCTGTTACAGGGTTGGTGACTGAAGATTTCAGGGCAGAGGATTCAGCTCCAAAAATTATTTTGGAGGCAGAACAAGATCCAACAAGTCAGAGGCTCTGGTGCTTAGGGTAGGCAGCTGGGGTAATTAATCCCGGCACACAGTTAGTGCAGTTCCCCAGATTAATCTTTTCTATACAGTGATTGACTACAGTACAAAATATCAGGGCAAACCTCCATTATTTTTTGTGTCTGAAAAGCCTCAAAAGAATGGAATATTATCGAGTCTTGAGATCCATGTAGAGCTTGGAATACCAATTGTGCATCTGAATGAAAACAGCTGTAACTCAGGATTTGCTCTTTAATTCTTTCAAGAATAAAAGATCATGTTAATATATGTAGATTAGCTGGGAATATGATTAACTTCTTTTAATATTTCATGGGATGCACTGATGGTTAACATCTAAGGGAAGTATTAATTCTGACTCAGACAAATGATAGATGTCCTTTTGTATTTTCATACATGTTTTTGATTCCTTGGCCTTTTCTGAATGGTCAATTAGGAAAAAAAAAATGGCAGAACAAAACACTTTGATATATCATTCTTGGTGCAAGCCAAACAAGATTACTTACTCTCCTTAATGAACTCTAAATTTTCTTATCTTGATACACAATGCATCTTTTTTGTATAGAACCACCAGGAACCATTTTCAGTGCATTAGACTGCTTACTAACATAGTTTGCAATTTACTGGTGGTTGTCCTCTCTCTTTTAAACAATAAATAGAAATTGTGACCCTTTCCTTGCAAAATACAATGAATATACTCGCAATTTGGATTTCCAATCAGCTTCTTTGTATACAAGTTTGCAACAGAGCAAACTTAACTGGGCTGCTCATTTCCATCAGTCTGCTGCACTTTTGTAAGAATATCAGTCTCACTAGCTGTTAGCCATAATGCAATCTGTCTTAGAAGGCTGTCAGCTCCTTGTCTTTCAAATAATTACAGTCAAAGAAAGCAAGACACACCCTCCCTCCCCCTCTTTACACCAGCTTTTTTTAATGGCATTTGGATTTTTCAAAAATATTTATGGCCCAAGTCAGAGGAAAAATGCTCTGCTAAGCAGAACTGAGTTTTGTAGAGGGTTTAATCCCACTTCAGGCAATTTCTGTATGAAGATACTGTCTCTAAACAAGGAGAACCAGACACTGAAAAAACACCCACAGGAGGGAGCTCAGGGGCTTCTCTTTTTCGCACATCAGGGACTAAGAAGGGAGTTTAGACACACAGAGCAGCTGAGCATCAGAATGTTCCTATGGGACAGTAACCTCTCCTCTTTTATTTCCCTACTTTTTCACAAAAACATTCTGCCTGCAGGTCACACAGTCCTGCCTGAGCTTCAGGGCTTTGTGGTAGGTCTGGAAGGATTTGGTGAACAGGTTTAAACTCTGCTCACATGAAAGCCCACCACAGGCTGTGGTGTACCATGGATGTCAGTGAGTTTTACCTCTCCTTTACTGCATGTGCGCTGTGACAGTAACCTACAGAAGCTCTGATAAAGGCCAGTAGAAGACAGCCAGGCTCAGACACTCCTGGCAAGGGTTCTTCAAGGTCAGCAGGCAAGGTGAGGTGTTGTCAGAGATATCTCCAAGAAAGCAGTGGGTTATTCCATTTAATGATTCTTATAAAGGTTGAACCAGTATAGTGGCTTTGAAACTGGGAGCAAAATAATTAAAATTTGCTACATCGTGGGCTCTTTTATTCTGGCAAATCACAGATTATTTCTGATAGGCACAAACTGTGGGGGCATTGTAAGGCTTTTCCTACAAGCAAAGGACACCACTGAAGCTCTGGTGTTTGCCTCTGGTCTCCATGTGTGGGAAAATGACTGGGGATAAAAAGATAACGGTACAGCCATTATAAGGGAAAATACAGCTTCTTCTCCCTGGACAGAACATGGTCAGCATCCTCGAATTCCCACACAATCTAGGGGGGACTAAACAGAGGGTGGGGTGGAGTGGAGTGAAGATGCTACAGCTGGGCTCTGTTGAAACCCTTGCAGGTGAGGTCACTTGGTGGTACTCTCTGATAAGCCACACAGCATCTGAAAACTGAGGGACATAAAGATGTCCTGCTGTTGAATCAGCAACTGTGGTAAAACCCCTCTCCTTGGGTAAGAACTCTATTCTCTGTGTGTTGAATTATCTCGAGCTGACTTTTTGGGGGACTAGAGCTTGTTAGGGTATTGCTTTGAATTAATACATTGTTTGAATAGTCTTTGCAGGCAGATATGATCACCTGCAATCCTTCAACCTTAACCTGCCATTGTTTTATTAATAGAATATTGTTCCATAAACCATTAATGTGAGTCCTTCAAGGGTGCTGGCAGTCACTGATAGCGGGCAAATGTGTGGAGACCTAGAAGGAGGTTTTTATCTTTGGTGTGTGACCCTGAAAATTCTGCCAAACCATCCTCTGACACAGCAGGATTGTTTTGAGAAGAATCTCCAGAACAGGACACTGACAGCCTGGTTGGGCCCAAGGGTCTTGGCTTTCCTGAGGCACTAACAGACTAATCAGACACGAAGGGTTTGAGGAAATCTCCCCTTTTCTCAGACACCATGACTGCAGTCAATCCAGCTGAAGCATAGACACTGTTAGGACAGGTGAATTTCACAAATAAGCCAAGCTCATTTCAGAACCTTAACCAAAAGAGAGGAGGGCATCTGAATCACAGTCAGAAATCTGTATCACCTCTTCCTGAGCAAACCGCAGGGTGATCACAGCTCAACCAGCCTTTCTACTGGGGAAGAGGTGCCTGAAGGGTGAGGTGCAGTGAGGGGAAAAAGGGGGACAAAGCCTTCCCATTCAAATCCCAGCAAGAGGATTCTTTAGCAAAGAACAAGCCCCACATTATCTGGAAAGCTGGACATTGTCCTCCCTCTTTTTCAATTTAAGAAGCACTTACACAATAATCTGACTTGAAAAACAGAGCTTTAGTATCTATCCAGAGTGGTGTCTGACAAATAAATCAGGAAGCCAGCTCATCTCCAAGCACTATTTAGACTCTCACCATGAGCTAGATGCTGTAGTTTTTACCTGAATCTTCATTTTTTTTTGCTTCAATACACCATCTGAATTTAACATAAGTAGCACCTGTATTCTTCATTCAGCACTGAGTTTCCTAAAATACTGACAAAAAAAGTATCAAAATAAGGATTTATAACTGACTTTAGGGAATTTGGTTAGGAAGAATAGCTTCTCCTTTTCTCATATGTTAGTATGAAGGTTGTCTGAAAAAGCCAAAAGAATTTGGAAGTTTGATTCATTGTTTAATATCAAGTTGTAGATATTTACAAGTGTTTTGTTTTGCCATTTATAATTTCTGTTATACTCCTTCCATGCATTTGTTTGACTCAACAGTTCAATTAGGTAATGTTGAATTCACCTCGACATTTATGCCTGGCAACAGCCTTTAAGGTCACAAGGTGATGATTTCATCAGAGGAACCGAGCAAAAGTGGAAGGAATTGGGGGCGGGGGGGCGTTGGAAAGGGGAAAAAAAGCTTTTGTTGAGACACAAATTTCTTTTGTGAGGCTGATTTGAGCAGCTACAGCTCTGGATCTGTGTTAGTGAACCCCGCTGTCTCTTCTGACCTGAGCACCACGATCAGTGCCGTGCTGGTCTGACAGGTCCCATCCAACCCTTTCAGCCACTCGCAGCACCCAGACTTCGTGTCACAGCCCCCCCATTTTGCACTGGCAAGGGAGACCAGTGGCAGCACGGCCCGGGAGGAGATGATGCTGGATATAGCAATTATCCCTCAAACATTCCCATTCCTCAGATGGCTGCATAGTACTGCTGCTGTGCAGCAGTGTCTGTAGCCACGCTTAGAGGTCATGCATACTTTGCAGTGTAGTTATTTGGCTATCAAAGGTATTGCTGACGTTTTGAGTAAGGACTGGAATTTGCTATATATAGTTAACAGTAGGGGGTGTTGCTTTTTTGGATAATGAGATCTTTAGATGCTGGAGGTTGAAAGAGAGTGGAAAAGGGATGCACGTATGATCTCTCGTATAAAGCAGTCTGGTGATAATGCCCAGCTCACGCTCCCTGGACTGGCCCTTTGATGTTCAGACCATGCATCAGATGTGAAAGGAATGACTGACAGTCCTGGGACAACACATGGTGTCTAATGAGCTCACTGGGGCCCATCGCTCCCAGTTCTGACATTTCAATCTGAGCCCCTCAGCTTCTGGGGGTTGGACTCACCCTTTAGT
>VYZR01000245.1:7509-35016 GCA_013400675.1 Oxylabes madagascariensis | reverse complement strand
GGTTGTAATCCAGAGTAACATTATGGCATCCTAGCCAAACATATCGTCCCCATCCTTTCCTGCTAGGATGCCAATACCAACACATGTGGGAAATAAAACATGAAAACTGACACCACCAAAGGTTTTCACAGAGCTCTTAAGAAATCCAGAATTATCTACGAGCACATACCAAGTTGCCTGTGTAGCCTACAAAATCCTAAGAATAGTTTTGAAAGTACTACAATCCCATGATACACATAATGGCATGATCTTACCTGAAAACTGAAATTTAATTCCCATCAATTCATCACATAAAGATATACTGGGGGGGAAATAAGCTTGGTAAACACCACCTGAAATTACTCCGTTGGCAATAGCAGCAAAAGCTTTATGACGTAAAACAAAGCTTTTCTAACTCAGAATAGCAAATTAAGACTCTGCCTCCATGTCAACAATAATGCAATCATCTAAGAGATATGGGAAGGAAATAAACTGCTGCTGTACTTGCTACCTTTACTGTTACTTTCAAAGCTGCTGTGACACTTCCTAATTACTTTTAATTAGGAATTTATAAAGTAGGCAGTCAAATTGCTAGATATTTTTGCAAACACGAATGCAAAATGGAACACAGAAAATCCCCTTGCAGATCTCGTTACCTCTCTGCCGCATTTGATGACATTATGGCACTGTACCTTGCAGTCAGAAATCATGAAAACACAAGGAGGGTAGTCATCCATTGCCTTGAATTTGATTCTACTGCTATAAAACCATTTAAAAGCTCTTTTCAAAATCCTGGAAGCTCAGAGACATGAATCAACCAACATGTGTAAGATTTGCCCTTTCACCCCTGTTCAGGTCAGATACTCCACAGACTGATGGAATGGTAGGGGCTGGAAGGGACTGCTGGAGGTCAGTCTGCTCCAACTCCCTGCCCAGGCAGGACCACCAAGAGCCAGCTGTTCAGGACCCCATCCACATGATTCCTTTAATATCCTCCCTCAGAGCTGTGCCAGAATTTCCCCAAATCACTGAAGTCTGACCCTGCACAAAGGGCAAGGGAATAGTGTGTAGGGAATAAAAAGAAATTGTTGTGCCTTTGCTTTCCAAGCTCATGCAGAAGGCAGTAGAAATCTCCAGAAAGCTTCTTCTGCAGCTGCAGCTCATGGGACACAGAGGCACACACAGGAACATGGACCATGCAGCCCATCCTGTCATCAGTGCAGCTACACCAGATGCATATGTACTTCATCCACCTCCCCAAGTGCTTGCAAAAGTGACTGCTTCCATCTGTTCCTCATCTACATCCCCAGGTGACTGCAGGGTGCTGAGCACCCACAAGAATCCCTATCACACTGCCAGTATTCCAGCTGGAAAACATCTCCAGGTTAGGTGTAAAGTAACAGAGATACGCCCCAGAACTGAGCCAGATCCATGGATCGGTGATTTTAGCTCCTTGCTTCAACAAGAGCAATGAATTCCCTCGTCAGCCTATGCTATTTACACCTCTCTGCATGCTACAGCTATTTACATTTTTGGCTCTTTATTGCAGTCCATCCCTCTCTTCCAAAAACCATGTAAAAACTCCATCTCTTAACAGTGGTATTATTTTGCTGTCTTGTACCTGCTCTAAGCTTTCCTACCTTCCTCTCCAGACTCAGTAGGTTTTTCACCACAATAAGTCTCTAATAATGATACTTTATTGCCATTCTTTTCCTTCCTGGCATTTTGCTGTAGGACTGTCACTAACAAAATGTGGCATCTCAAACTAACTTAGAAATTCAGAAAAAATACGATGAAGAGATAAAGATCTTTCTAGGAGAAATACTGTCAAGTTTTAAAGGGAAAAACAATTTGTTTATAAAACATTCATAACACTTTGGTGCAATATGAATCTATAGTAAATGCCCTCCAGCAACTTTAAAAATCTCAATCAGTCTCACGTCATGCCCACTGACCAAAGGTGAGGCAAGAACAGGATAACACAGGACAGCTTCTGTATTGCTATGGAAGCTGAGGCTACTCAGGGATTATATTTTTGTTTAATATTACAAAGTGGAATTTGTTGAGGATTCTATTCTAACACAACAGATGCTGGAAGATCAAAGTTAAGACTGAAAACCTCAAGGTGTAGTTGTAGTTAATTATTCTCTCTCCAAGTACTATCATAAAAGCGCCAAGCAGTCACAGCCAGAATGAGACTTTCAGGGGAACCTAAGAGTAACAGTGGGGGGAGGTTTCCCCCTTGACACTGTTTATTAGAGAAGTTCAAGCCAAAGCAAACATCTAAGTCTATTTGTGCAGAAGCATAAAGTACTATGCCTTCCAACACATTTTGGTGTTTCACAGCTTTAGGATTCATAGTATCCCAATAAGCTTGCTGCGAGGTTTTGAAAATGACAAATCTCAATTTCCATAAACTGAGCAAGATAATATCCTGGAAACACTAGTGTCAGTACATTACGCTAGGGGATACAAGAAGGACTTTTTTCTTGTACCACTTTTCATATAGGCAGACAGCTGGTTTTGTACACGTCCCTTTAGTGCAGACTGCCCTTCATACCAACACTGCACTGCTGTGATGGTACAGAGCACCATCCATCCAAACAGGGCCACACATCCTTCTGTCAACTGAGGACTAGACTAACAACTTCCACACAAGGTCTCCTGGCAACCAGTAACAACAGCTCTCCACCAATCCTGGCTGTCACCAAAGCTGTGCCACTGCCAGCTCCAGCTGGCATCAGTCAATGAGTCTGCAGTGCCACCAAAAGCAGTGACTGCTCCTCCTCCAGACTGCCCTCACTCACTCCCTTCCCTTGAGCCAAGCAAGCCTGTTCAGGCATCCACACAGCAAACTACACTGGGCAGCTTCCTGAAGGAAAACTTAACCCTCCTGCTTCCCGGGTGGATTCACAGCAGTTTCCTGACCTAGACTGCTGAGCAGCCATGTGACTGCTATTCATGAGGGAAGAGGAAGAAATGAGGGCTTTGGAGCAGGGAGGGAAGGAAGCCTCCAGCAGCACTAATGATGTACACCAGACCAACTGGCTGTGGAACCAGGATGTATGAGAAGGAGCTAAACATAGGAGTACTCAACAAGTCCACCATAGGTACCAAAGTTAATGACAAAATCCTCATCTTCAGCAGCATTGTGTTTGAACTTTGCAACATGGTGAAAACCTACATGAAAACCATCACTTCACCAGAGCAACCTTCCTTTCAGAAATAGTATTCCTAAGGCACAATACATACTTTCAATTGAACTCTCCACTGAACGGCTGGAGATGGTACCTAAAAAGAAGTCCGATACTGCTGGATACTAACATCTGTTTTCTGTCTTTTAAAGCAGATGGTAGAGAACTCACGGATTTACCATGCTCTCCCCCATTACTTCTGCCCTGTATTTGAAGGAAATAGTATTAAGACAGATAAAAGGAGACGCCACACAGATGGTTCAAGCAAGAAGATAAAACTGTGGTTATTAAAGTGATGTTGGTAAGAGTTTTTATGAGGCTAAGAAAAAAATTTCTTCAGTGTCTCTCACTATTTAATGTGCCAGAGCAAATAACAAAATGGATGATTTTTCCTCATGAAAGACTAAATATACAGGAAATGCAAATTGTTACCTTCAAAAATCCACAGCACCATCAAATACATACTTAAACTGCAATACCTGAAAAATGCAGGATCAAAAGATCCTGCCCACTGATTAGCTATCAAGTCTTATGTGAACAAGAATTTTCATGTTTGCTATTACCTACTTCCTAGAAAATTATACAGAGGGAAATAATATCCATTTGTCTGTATCAACAAAAAAGAGCTAGACAATTTAAGTGCAAATCCACACATAGCTCAAAGGAAGAGCTAAATTCCTCCATTCATATTCATAACAGAAAAATACAAATATAATGTTTAATTTTGAGAAAAAAATTATAGGACTTTCACATGAAAGGCTGATCAAAACTTGTAACACGTAACAAGGTCACGATCATTTTCTAAGAAAGCAAGCAGAGAGCACACAAGCCCTGCTTGGGAAGTAGAGCTTCTCAAGTTGGATTTTTGTGTGCGTGGGGCATGGTGCTGTCACTGTTGGGCCACTGAATGCTTCAATAACACTTTGCACCAAAACTGGAGGTCATCACTGTACGTGGAAGAGCAGAGAATGCAAGTGGCTACTGGACTGGAATGGAGATGCTTTACCTCGATCCCTTCTGCAGACACACACGCTCTCCTAAAAACCTGCAATCCCTCAACTCTTGCTTCTGTGGTATTTCTGAATTTACTGATAAACACAGATGTGCTTAATACTGTCTGCTAGCAAGACAGGAAAGAAAGCATCACTACAAGAGTGCTGAAATTATTAAAATTCTAAGAAAGGAAGGCTGCAGAGGCTGGTTTATTGCAAGGCCTGGTGGTTTTTGCCCTTCTCCTCACTGCAGCTACACGTGTATCAATAGAGAAACAGCTCTATAATACAGCAGTCAGTTCCAGACTCTCATGTTGGCATTGAAGAAACAGATGAATTACGCTGGACAAGCCAAATGCAAGATGTTCAAGACAGCTGTCAGATCAGTATTTCAGTGGCCTGTGAACATGATGTATAAATATATTCCCACTGATCAGCTCAGCATCTTGCTTACCCCAATACCTCTCTCCACGTTACCTGGACTACCACAGAGATTTATTCACAAAACCACCGTAGCCAAAAAATCACCTTCTGTATTTACTGGTTTACCACATACCAGGCAGTACTAAAAACTACCTGCAGCATATTAAGTTCTAAGCAGCAAGAAAAGATGGCATTCAGAATTACAGTCAAATCCTTCACAAATGTGCTGTTATACTTTTCATTAGTTACAGAGAATTGCTTTTCACCTCAGTTTATACCAGACGGTTTCTATCTGTCTCTCAAGACTGCAGAGAAAAACAGAGCTCACCAAAATACTAAGATCCAAGGTTCTGCTTATATCAGTGCTTCTACCTCTTCTTTAAAATATCTGCTAAAATATTCCATGGGATCAAACGACTTTCAAAAATTTTTTTATCACCATCTGAAGATTAAACTAAATCATTAACATTTGTGTGGGGTTTTTTTTTACATTTTCCTTCCTTTCATGATGTTCCAATAATTACCCTGTACTGCTCTGGTAACCAGCAGCAAGCTCCAGTGAGAGCTCTTTTCAAAGGAAGTGAGCCTAAAATTCACTATTTCAGATACAGTTCTTCTAAAATATCCCAAATTCCCTGCTCCTTAAACTCTCCAGGGATCTTTATGCTAACAAAAAGGCACTAGGCAGAGCCCTCTGACATACTGAAGATCATCATCTTAGGTTGCTGCTTTTAAGACCACCCACCTCTGATCTCCACTTTGACTCAACTGTTCCAGCTTTAGGCTCAAGGTCATTCTTCTCAAAAGCAGCAGCTTAGGATTTGAAAGCTGCTTAGACCATAAAAATGTAAAAACCTATGAAGAATTTGGATAGACAAACCAGATTATCATCTGCTAATCTCTGGTTTCCCACAGATTAATTCTCCCTCTCTCTGTTAAAGGGTTTACCATCTACCAGATATTCCAGAGGACTGTCAGAGCAGCCAGAGTCTTCCCCAAACACACCACTGAACTGAAGCACAAGGGTTAGAAACCCAAAACCAGTATAAGCAAAACCATTCTAAAGGTTTATAGCCTTGCTTTTAAAAACAAAAGCTTGTTTGCTTCTGTTGGTTCTTTCCCTTCTCTTTCTTTTCCATTCACTCATTTGAAATCAAGATTTTGCAGGCACACCAGGACAGTAACATGGATTCCCAATATAAGTGACACTGGAGATCTTACTTACCTGACTACACCCAATTCTCCCAACCAAAACTGAGTTATATGAATAGAAATAATTCTTCATCAAATCATCTGCAACCAGCTCTTCATTTTTTTATTCTATTATTACTGATTTAACACTAAATTAATTTCTCATGAAACATTCATAACATTCTAGGATCATTATGTGTTTTGCATTGGCTCTAATATAAACGCCCAGCTTGTTTCATTTGTTGAACACTCAAAATATTTGATAATTTCACTTGAAAAAAACAAAAAAAAAAGAGGGTTCAGAACCAACCCTCTATATTTTACCTACAGTAGAGTATGATTAATGTAACAAAAGCCAAAAGGCCTTTCTCCAGTGTTTGCCAATTCTGTAGCTGCCTTTTCCTCTGTGCTCTACAGGAAGTTTTGCTGTCAAATCTGCAAAACTCCCAAGACTCCAAGGGGTAAGTGCTAGGGGGATTTTTTGGTTGGTACTTTTTGAGGCATTTGCGTGGGGAGGCTCTATTTTATTTCTGCTATACCAGATTTCAATCCATACCACGATTCCCTTCATGAAACATTTTGCAAAGCACATAAAATACCTTTCTTTTCACTCTGAAGATTTAAGAGCATTGGGGAGTTCTGCATGTGAATTTCCCTATTCTGAACTCCACCTGATATGCCTCTGTGGTAGTTTGGCCAGGAGGTGATTTTTTCAGGAAGTTACAGTTTGACAAACCAATTAGAAAGGAATACGTCTCCGTGAACATCCAGGGATGAAATATCAGAGGCTCCCAGGGAACTGTCTTCTTCCCTCCTGCCTTGGAACAGGTAACAGGGCTGGTCCCTGCTGGGGGAGGGCCGGCCGGGCCATGCCTCCGGGCCCCCCGCATCGGCTGCCAGAGGGGGAAAGCTGCAGCTTTAACATCTAGCGAACTTTTAAAGCTTTTACCCCTCTGCCGGCCGAGGTAGATGTTTCCATCCCAGCCCAGGGACCCCAGGGAGCAGCTCCGAGTTTGGCCACCCCAGATGGGACCGAGGGATGGGGGGAGGTATCCACCAGCCCAGCCGCTCAGATCTCTCCATATGAGTCTTCTGCCCCCCACAGCCTTGAAATCTAACACCCTGAACCACAGCTCCAAAGAGAGAGAGACTCTGGGCAGATTGACCCTTTCCTAGCAAAATCAGGCTTTCAGAGCTTAATCCTTCCCTGAGAGAGAGAAAAAAGGGACAGAGTGTACGCAGAGAAGACACCACGTGAAGTCAGATGGAGAGAGAGTGGAAAGTCCTAGTGGGACAAAGGAGAAGGAGTGGCCTCCTTTGGCTGGACATTTCTGGTGAAACCACAGAGAATGGACTATTTTCTGTAATGTATGAATGCTTTTTCGGGGGATGCATGGCTCTAGAAAAGTGATATGAAGCCCTTCGCTCCTAAGGAAAAAGGAGATCTCTAGTTTTAAAGATGGAAGAGGAGAATTTTGGTTTTATACTAGAAGAGGCATCCTTAAACAGTACCCTAAATGACCAGACATTGACCCATATGCAGTGTTGGGAAAACTGCTAATGGGGGGGAATTTCAGAGTTTGCAGAGGTTTCTTTTGGGCAACTGCAGATTCGTGGCAGGGGAGCCACCAGGAGTTTTTTCTTGTGGCAATGTGTCCATGGGACTCCAAGAGAGACTCCTCCCACAGAACTGATGAAAGAATATTTTCAAATGGTGAAACTGACTAAAAATCACAGGTTTTGTCTCTTTATGTTGTTAGTGGGAAAGTAAACACTTGCAGAGGAAGGAGGGGTGTTTTGAAAGTTGTTGTTTTTTTTTAATTCTAATTTTCTTCTTTTAGAGTGCATTAATAAAATCTATCCATTTACCTTAAGTTGGGCCTGTTTTGCCTTTTTCTCTGGATTCTATCTCACAGCAGAAAAGACATTGAGACCGCTACACTAAATTTGGCCAACAGAAACAGAGGTGAACGTGAAACCACTACAGCCTCATAGGGAACTTAAGAGATAATTATTTTCTCTATGGAATGTTTTTCAATTATATGGCATAATCTGCTGTACTGAAAAAATGCAGGAGCCTTAATCTGCTATTTCTTACTTAGGTAAAATGCGAATTGCTTTCATAGGGCATGGTCCTTATATAAGAAAGCAGCGAATCCTGCACAATGAACACACCATCAGTAGTAACATAATCTTATGTGCATTCCACCTTCTCTTTTTAGTCAGATCTATAATCATCAACCAATTTACCCCAGTTTACCTTGAGGTTAAACAAAAAGGAAAGAAATAAACCCAAGAAACTTCCATTTTGCTATAGGAAGTTAAAAGCCCAGAAACTTAAATGGCTGTGAAGAAAAATAAATATTTTAGTCAAAATCAGATTTTAGGAGTTTCTGGTATCAGATATGGAGGTTTCAATTTCAATTAAAAAGCTGCATCTAGATGCATAATAATCCATTTTAAAAGTGCACCTGACCCCTGGAGAAACAAAGAAGCTGTTAGAAGCCTTCTTACAAATCCAGTAACACATTAAATCACATAGGAGGGTGATGTGAAACACAGAAATCTTCCAGTTTTAAAAACAGACATTGAAACTGAATTATTCAAGAGAAAACAGTGATTTGTGACATTTTCAGAATATCACACTTCCTTGACAGAAATTTCTTTCTCCAAGACTTGCATCTATTCAACAGGCAGAAAATGGACTTTGCAAGCTTGCTGTTGAACATATTAATATTTGCTCTTCATCTTTTATTTCAACTACATCATCACAAAAGGGTAAGAATACTTACGCTGCTGTGTCAGTGTTCTTCAAAGAACTAATGATCTTGAAATTATGCAGCCTCAAGGCTGCAACACAGATTAGATTCACAGGAATCAGTAAAATCTTTGTTCTAAAAGATCTAATTGCCGAAGTTTTTACATCTCTGTAACTCTGAACATGACAAAGTGAATACATTTTTGGTACTTAATATCTTAGAAAAAGTGTATCAGTAGCTGTGCTTTTTTTCCATTCATTTCCTTAAGATTAAAGTTCAAGCTTTTAAATTGGTGATAATCGGGAGAATTCATACTTTACTGTTCACTTACACAAAAACCAAGTCAAGTGGTGAGTCTTTCAAGTTAAAGGTCAAAATAGGTACTGCTTTTTAAGAGTAAATTATTCCAAATTTTTTCACATTACAATGTTCGTTCAATCTGGTGCAATTTCAGAAACAGAGCAGCATATATTTACAATTGCGGTTTTTAGAGCTTTTTAGAACTCCCAACCAATACAGACTATTAACCATTTCTATGTTAACCACAGACAAAATGAATAGATTACCTAAATATTTACATTTATCATTTGGGCTCCATTTGCTCTGCTGAGCTGTGTAAATGGAATGTGAACTTAGACGAAAGGAAAGCAATTCAACATCTGCATTGTGTGACAACACCATAGTGTATGGTGAGTGCACTGCAGCGGGAATGAAGTGAACAAATCCTACCTGTGGGCACAAAGTCTCGATGTGATTAGCTGCCATTTGGACAATTTTTGTTCCATCTTCGTTTGTTGACAACGAACAAGAAAGATTGGCAACCTAAAATAAAATAAATAAACAAACTTTAAAAAGCAAACGGCCTTATAAGCAAGTATTCCTGCTCAGACTTCAAACTTGGCAAAAAACATCTCTGTCGGAAAGCCTTCATTTTGAGGGAGAAATATTTAGTCGAAGAATGGTTTTGAACAAGGAAACACTGCAGGAGGGGAAAAAGGGCTGTAGAAAGAGGTGACAGTGATGAGAAATCTTATGACCTCACCCAATTTAGGCTCAATGGGTAACAGCTGCAGAGTGGTGTTTAGAAAATAGGAGGAAATTTCAAAGTAAGAGTCTAAGGTTTCAGCAGATTGCTTGCGATCTTGCCCCTTAATTTTTCCAAGCCCTTCAAAACTATAACCAGCTTTTACACTGTTCTTTTAAACTTACTTTTAAGACCTTAAAGCTCAAATAACATATATCTTGACTTCTTGTACATAAACACAAAGTAATTTCTGCCCTGAGCTATCCACAGATCATTCTTTGAATCAGTGGTGTGGTTTCCAACTGAAATAATCATATCATATAGCATATACAGGGCAACCAACAGCGACAACGTATATGGAAACTTGAATTGGTGAAAGAACAAATCTATCTTCTATGATTAACACACACCATAGAGATACAGCTTCCTTTAAAGTAAAAATCTCTTCCACAATGGTCCACAAGTTTTAGTGTATGAAGGAAAAAGCATTCCACTGCCACTGAGTATCAATAGGCTGAAATAGACAGGTCGGATAAAGGTACAAGAGAGGCTGGAATACTAGGATCCAGCAGACCTTTTTATCCCACTGTAGTAATATCAAGTCCTTCTGTAAACTACCCCACACCTGTTAACCATCACAGCCTTCCCTGAAGTAGCTGTACTGCCTACAACCACTCTAAAGTTAATGCAGACCAAAAACTGCCCAAGCACCAGACCTTTGCAGTGCTGCAAATATGAACACAGACAGCCACAGTTATTCTGGAGCTACCCAAAATTCATACAACTTCTACAGTTCAGCTGCTATGAAATAGCAGCAAATCCTCCTTCATCAACATTTTAGGACACCACTACTAGTTCAGTGATGATCTACTACCAAATGCTTTTACTTTTCTTACTTAATTGATATAAGTAATTACAAGACATTAGTCAGTGCATAGACAAATTAGTTGCTTTCCCTATTGAAAATTCAGAAGACATTAAGAAACACTTTCTGAAATCAAGGAGATTTAGAATGCAGGGCCTTCCATGTACACCTGTGCCTACACAAAAATATTTCATACAACTTTCCGTGGTATTCCAATACAATTCACTGGTTCCATACCCATGTGATGTATTATCTTTTCCACATAAAAAATAATGATTAAGACTAAAGAAATCCAGTTTTCATCAATGCATTGACAATGTATTCTCTTTTATTTCAAGTAAACTGTCATGGGTTGGTTTTTCAATGCAGTATCTGAAAAAAATGGGTTTGCTTCTGCTTTCCTTCCTGACTCTTCAGCTTAAACTACCCACAGATGACTTTATATCATTACTATACGACCCTAGATGTTATTCCCTCCCCTCAAAAACTAAAAAAAAATCAGTTGTTTTCTTTAGATTGAAGGTCAGGAGTTTTCATTACTGGTCCCAGCAATTAATTCACATTGGCTTCAGTATTTTAATTCCTTTACCCCAGTCACTGAGGTGCTTGTGTATCCTTAATTTAAATCTGTGTTCACGCACACTTCGTTCCTACACGACCTGTGTAAAATGAAGCACTCTACAAGACTCAGTGCAAACATTACTGATTCAAACAACTCTTTTATGCCTAAAGCAGTAACATTTCAAAGGTAAAATAAAAAGGCAATGCCAGCCACTCCATCAGGACAAAAACTCTCAGCAGCTTTTTTCTTCCCCTTTACCACAGTTTTTCAAATTCATTTAGCAGTTTCCAGAAAAACTTTACTTTCAGTTCTTGGAATCCACTACGAACGTGTGTGATACAGAGCTCCTCTTTATCAGTGAGGTACTGCTTTAAGCAGTTTTGTCCTTGTCTTGATGAGCGAGGCAGACACAGATGGTTTACAGCAACTTTTTATCCTGTTTCCTAGTTACACTGGCTCCAAAATTTCAGTACAAATGCAGTCCTTGATGTAAATTGTGTCACAGTCACAGAATAATAAATGAGGATGAAAGAGGTTTCCAGAGATCCCACACTCCAACCCCCTGTTCAAAATATGAGAATGAACTTGAAAACAATTGGTGCCAATGGCTCAGTGTAACAGATGAGCATCTGGGGACAAATTCTGTGTGTGTTGTAGCAGATCATGTGGGAGATTAGAAGAGTAAAAAAGTGTGGCTCTTCTCTGACAAAGCATGCTTAGGTTAGGAAGGAGCTCTTAACCCACAAGTATTCCTTTTTATTTGAAGTCAACAGCAATAAGGGGGCTTTTTAATAAAAAGAGGAACAACTTTCTGATCTTATGCTTCCCCTCCTGATTCTTCAGCTCCAAGCATTCCTTGGTGATGGCCCAATTAAGAATAGTATTCTCAAAGCACAAGCAGCAAACCAAGGGTATAAGGACTAGGAATTTCGTTAGGCCATTTACAACAGCAAACTGAGATTTGTATTATTTAAATTAGGTGTCTTAAAAAAACCTACTAAGTTAAACCAAGTAGTATTGGCTACTTTGGAATAAATACATCTTATATTTTGGATGTGCATTTGGAGTTCATACCACAGTGCTATACCAGCAGCGAATTTAGACCTTTGCCTTGCATTTTGATCAATGTTAATAAGACTTCTGTTTCCGTGAGAAAATGGGTAGAATTTTCTTCTGGCATTGGAGCAGCACTTGTCCACATGTACTTACGCATAAGTAAAAGGGCTCTCAGTCCCAGCAGTAGGTAATGAGGCTCACAGCCATTCCACCCAAAGACAATGCAGATCCCTGCAAGTCATTAACACGGTCTCAGCCATCAGTACACTCACTGCTGGTGCTTCCCTCACCAGCTCCTGAAGAGAACTCTTTAACACAAATGCAAAGCACAATAATTCAGATAAATCACATGGAAATAGGCAAACACCTATGTGCAATTTTTCCAAGCAGGAGGAAGGGCATGTGATAATCTGAAGTCTCTTTGAGGCTATAATATTGCTAATAAGGAGGACAAGCTGTTTCAGCAATAGTAAATGTCTATAGTCCATAAGAAAAAAATCAAGCCCTAGCTTGGATAAGACCTTACTGTCATCAGCACTATATACATCTCAAAAGATTTTTGCAATCTGAGAAGTCTTCATTACACCACAGTCTCTCCCCTAAGCAGCATCAACTACACAAATACATTACATTTCTTTTGTATTTTCTGGGAGAAACTAGCCTCCCTTAAACGGACTTCAAACCCAAGCACACTGCAACTTCAAAAAGAAAATTGCAAAACAAAAGCCCAAGATTCCTCTCAGTCAGAAAATAATTGTCCTTCTGAAGAGCAAAGTTTGTCAGGACAAAGAAAAAGCTTTGTTGTAGACTAGTCTGATTGAAATCAGAACTCTACCAAAAAAAAAAAAATCATGATCATTTTCTCCAAGCATTTTTAAGATACTAAGGAAGCAGTTACACGGTTTTTCCTTGAAAACATAACAAATAGAGAACAAACCATCCTTGATGAGGTTTAGCAACATCAATTAATACACTAATTAAGGTGCAGTGGGAAAGGAAGACTTTGAACTGAGCATGGAAGTGCAGCATTGGCAGTAGATAAAATATTTCATTGACCTCATGGATTTTTAGATTGTGAAGGCACCAAAGAGCGTATTTTTTTTGATGCCCATTACCTGTATACAGAAGATATGCCAATGCACATTTCTTTTATTGCTGCAGTTATTAAACATGCCTCTTACAAGCACTTTAACTGGTGTTTTTACTATTGGCTGAGGGTTTACCTTTCTGTATCGGGGAGGGGGTTGCTCTCTTTAGCATATGGTGACCCAACAACTTTTCAGGCTAAAAATTGCTGAACAGTAAGATTTGTGTATAGCAGATATATTCAGTTAAAAAATAATTCAACAAATCATAATCCTCTCCTAGATTTATACATTACATGGGACTAGTGTATCTAGGAGAAAGCACAACTGGAAATGCATGTCCCTATTTTTTCAGTTCCTACTCTTTACCAAACAACTGAAAGGCAAAGAAAGATGCACTTAGAGGCTGTGAGAGATACATCATACATGACCAAGTTCACTCTGTTGTCTAGACTTCCTTGGGGTGGAAGGCTTTTTCCCTTTCCTATGCTCACACAAGTGTATTCACGCTGTGGATCCCCTAATGTTCTCTCCCCAAGCAGAGGATGAAGGCCTTAAGTCATTCTTTGAAAGCTTTAAGCTTCATTCAACCTCAGATTTCCCAATGCTTTCCACTGGATATTAACACAAAACACCTTGGAAAGCCACTAATTACTTCCAGTGGATTTCCAGAAAGGTGCGGTAATTCTTAACAGCCAACTCCCTTAAGTCATCTATCCCTGGAAGTAACAGAGATAACCCAATATCCCTTCTGGAGACAAAAGGGACGTGTTCCCAACCCCTTAAGAGCCTCGGGGCAAGTGGAAGTTCACATGCTAAGTGACACTGCCTCTTCCCTATGACGGGTCCTACATTGATTCTGCTGGAAAGGAAGAGAAATCCTTGGGACAGACATTCCAGCCACGACTTAAGGATGCAATACAGTGGTTCAGGAATGAATCCTGGCTTAGAGTTAACTCCAGGGTGAGAATAAAATGCAAAGTCAAATGGAAAAAGTGAGATTTTTAAGCAGTAGAGGAGTAAGTAATCACTGCACTGCCTCACCACCTGTTTCATTTGCAGCTGAGAACAGCTTTGCTGATCTATTGTCTACACTGCACAGCAAGAATTAAATGTACCCCCAAGGATTTTTTTTCAGTCAAATTCACTCCATTAACTCCCAAAAATAAGTATTTGCTCAGGAACAGATTGTCTGCTAACTAGCTAAATTCTTCTCCAATAAACTGTACAAAATGAAGCAGCATGTTTCCTATATGTGATCCCTTTTGCTCCACCAATAGAAGCTCAGTTTCTTTTCATTATTTTACCCAAAGTCCTAACTCACTTATACTGTAAATCACTAAGGATAACTAAGACATTAGCTCCATGAAAGCTTTTGTTTCCTCTTCTTTGTGAAGACTTCCTGTTCTTTGTATTAAATACATTCCTGTCAAGAAACTGTTTCACTGAGGAAAGACTTTCCAAAGCTCTGCCTAGCCTAAAGTTACCCAGGCCCTTCACTGCACTGCAGGGTAAGCCTGAAGTCTGCTCTTTGGAGATTTTTTTAGCCTAGTGCAAAGAATCCTCTGGTAACCCAATCCCTCCCACTGATAACCCTACAGAAATTCTTAGTACCACACTGGGAAAGTGTTGCTAAAATAAAAACTGGCATGTTTCAAATTTCACAAAAAATGAACTTGTATGTCGTAAGATTTCAAATACAGTCTTTAGGAAGTTCAAAGTACCAATCCTATAATTTTGCCTCCTTTTTAAAACATAGTAAATATCAGAACAAATGCTGGTTTTCCACAAAACCAAGCAAATGTATTTCTTATATACCTCTCTAAGGAACACTAATCAGATACAGTGTCACTTGAACATGTATATGAATTCTCCCTGGCACTGGCAGGGAGTTAAAAAGGCCCAAGGAGGACAGTGCACAAATAGACAGAAAAACAGCTCAGAAATCCACTGAGGTAGAGGTTAATCCTGAATAATCACAGTCGAGAAAATTTTTCATTTGTAGCACAGCAACTGAATACTGTGCAGAGGAATAACATTTGAATTCCAGCATTACAGCAGTCAATATGGCTTTCAATATAAATTATATACTCTGTGTAAACTGATTAAAACTGTTAGCCTGCTCTCTTAAACCATAAATGAAAAAATGTACTCATATATTTTCTGCTTCTAATTTTGTGACATTCAGAAATATCTTTTCCAGGTTTTTTATGTGTTCTCAGTTTCTACCGTTAGCTTTATTCGTGAAGCCTTGTATAGGTTTGGCATGAATGGTAAAAAAACAATTAGTGATCTTCTTTAAAAATTGACATCCATGTTAGCCAATGGGATACAAGCGTACACCTCTGGGACACAAGATTTAAATTCAGGGGATTTTGGGAGGCTCTTTCTCTTTCGCTGCTGGCCTGGCATGAGGTAGCCCATCATTTGGGCAGCAGCGGGGCCCGGCTTAGGCCCTGCCGTCCCCCATCCTGGGTGGCTGGAACAGGGCGGCCCTGGCGGGGCCGAGCCGGGTCCCCGAGCCGAGCCCGGGGACTGCCGGCAGGGACGGGGCAATCCCGGCTTTTTACAGCCAGCCGATTTGGGCCTGCCCCGCGCTACCAGCCGGGCCTGGGGAGATGTCCCTTCCCCCTTCCCGGGCCCCTGGGAGCATCTCCGAGTTTGAGCCACCCCCAGATGAGACCCAGGGGTGGAGGGGGAAAGCATCCACCATTCTACTATTCTGCTTAACCACTGAAATCCTGGCTGCTGCCTTTTCTGAGCTTTTCTCCACAGGCATGACTCTGAGATTTTTAAAGCTGCCGCCCCAGAGACCACGTGATCGTCCGCAGGCCCGGGCAAGAGATGTTAACTCTTTCCTGACACAGACTGAGACTTTTTAAAACTCTAACCCTTCTCAAAGAGTGAGGAAAGGCCAAATTGGAGATATGTAAAGGGACAATATGAAGATATCAAAGTCAGTAAAGGAAGAGTGACTTCTTAAGGGGAAGACATGACAAGCTGCCTTACTCCTAGGCTGAAAATCTCCTTTGATTTGTGGTAACAGACTGTAATATGAACATGCTAGAGCATTCCTTTAAATCGTGGACTATGAACTGGGAAGATGATCTTGTGGAGTCAAACAAAGGTATCTGATTTACTGAGTGAATATTGAATTAAAACTGTAATCTAGTGATCCTACGAGATGTTTGAACAGAGTGGAATGAGAAGAAGTCTCAGCACCAGTGAAGAAGTGAGAAGATATTTGTTTCCTTAAGATGAGAAAATCCTTTGCTCGTGGAGCTGTACATCTTTAAAAGGTGAAACCCCAGAGTGAGTCCATGGCCCATATGTGGTCATGGGAAAGGCCATGTGACTGAGAGGGCCACAATTGCAGATTCTCAGGCAGGCTGCTTCTGTGAGAGCTAGAAACCACAAACAGACTGTGCCTCTTGCGGAATGTTACCGCAACGATAGGAGAAACTTTTCTCTCCCAAAGACTGAATGAAAGACAATTTTATAAGTGGTACTGACCTGGAGTTCTGAGTTCTGTCTCTTTACATGGTTTGTGGGAAAGTAAACTGTTACAGGCAGGGGGAGGGGAGTGCTTTTGAAAGGTTTCAAATTTTGTTCGCTTTTCTAGTGTGTGTTAAGAAATCTAACTTTATTTTTTTTTAATCTTTAAGTTAAGCCTGGTTTGCCTTCCTTATAATCCTGCTCCACAGTGGGAAAAAATATTTACACCACGACACTAAATTTAGCAAACAAAATTCAGTAAACATTAAACCATTACAATTTTTGGTGTTTCTGCCCGGTTACTAATTTTAACCTATTACAAGCCTTAAGAAGTCCTTTGAGGAAAATGATTGTTCATACAAAAAAGAGCCATGAAAAAACTACAAAGGTCAACATTAAATAATGACTCTATACTTTTTCAAGGAAAAGACTACACTGATGTATGTATGTCTTCCAGTCATTGTTGCATTTTTATATCCATTTATGATTACTATGTGCATTTTTATGGGCTTAACAAAACTTACATAGACTACACTATTTGTTTATAGTGAAAAAACACATTCCTGTGGACTAAAAACTTACCTCCGGTGGGCAGTTGCTTGTTTTCAAATCCATTTTCTACCATAAAGCCTAATTTCTCTTCAGATCAAGTCAAGTAGTTGTACCTCAGGTCAGAAGTCACACTCTTACCTTTTATTAGTGTTTACTTTCGCGGGGAAAGAGTTACAAACTACTCAAACATGCATTTACCATGTATTTTGCTGCTTTCCACCTTCCACTCTTTCAGAAAGACCCTTGAATCTGCTACATACAGTTGGGGACTACACACCTGCAAGCTTCCTCACTCACCGTTTGGTTTCTTTTTCTCTTAGTTATGCCTGTCTCCATCTCCCTCCATTTTCTGCAGAGCTGAAATACCCAGTACTGCATTACTGCCGAACCCACTGCCGATGTGACAGAATTAGCTCAACCTGCCACACCTGAGGCTTATCACTGCCCCTCCAGGTGTTAACCAACCACCTGGCTAAGCCGGTTCAAACTCTGAAGAGTACTATGTAACTTCAACGGTGTCCTACCAAGCACATCTAAGATTCTGCTTGTGTAATTAATAAAGCGTATAGAAATACCCATGGACTGGATTGCTGAGTTTTGTTGTGGGGTTTTTTCCTAACAGCCTAACTGCAACTGGTTTATTTCAAGTTTCATGTGCTCAGACAAGTCTTATCTTGTACAAGTTCATCTAAGAGGTTGCCTTGATGAATTGTGCCTCAACCAAAATGAAAACAGATAACACACACACTTTGAGACAAACACTGCACAAATGTAAGGGAGAATTCTGCCCAGTAAAATTCCAGACACCATTTTCTTTCCAATAAAGGTGTCAGGCCTGATGCAGAGCCCCATAAAGCTTTCTCTCACTGCTTTAGGTCACTGTTACATTTAAGAATTCAGGTAAGGATTCCCCCTCTGGATTCTGAGCTCTGGTTACAACCAAGAACAAATACTGTATTTGTATTACATTCATGCTCTGGAAAGCTAGCTGAAGACTCTAGTTAAAACAGAAACTGCCTGTAGTTGTGACCTGTGTCTCACTAATGGTGTCTCCAAAAAATGTCCCATCTGTGCCAGCACCAGACATAATCCACTGCAGTAACTGTGAAGTGGCCTCTGATCCTTGAAGAAAGCTCCTTCCACAGGCCAAATGTAACAGCAAGTGAAAGCTCTAAAGCTAAACTACTTGATGAAACCTCCCCCTCAGCACCATTTCCTGGATTGTTAGCAACAGGGGGCTTTCCAAAAGTATGCTGTATATTAAACCAGAAGAAAGCAGGGTTTCAAAAGGATAAAGTGGCTATCCAAATCACATAACCTTCTCCTTTTCCTTATCTCAGCCTCAAAACATGGCAAATAAGACAGCAGTCACCCATGGAGCAAAAGGACGCTAGTCATGCACAGAATTAACTAATTCCTTAAAACAACCAAGAGAAGGAGTAATCACAACTCCCTGCCAGAATACACAGCTCTTGCAGGAACGAGGCATACACAAGTGCTGATAAACAGATTAATTAACTGCCCCTAACTGTCTGGCAGTAGCAAGATTTGATCAACATCTATCACCAGTGGAACTCATTAAGGATCAGGATGGATCAAATCATTCTCAAAACTGCATGAAACCCTCCATTTCCTGCACTTCAGTAATAAAGAGGAAAATACAACACATACAATAAGCTGTCAAATGAGTATTCAAAATGTCAGGCCTTTTTCATCTATAAAGCACAGGCAAGATTCAAACATATGCATGAACACATCCTCGTATGTTTTCTTATTACTTGTTAATCAAATATTCCACAGAAAAAGGAAAAAATAGAGGTCACCCAGCTTTCAATATTCTGCCAGTGGCACTATCTGAAACCCAGCACTCTGAAAGGCTTCCCAGAACAAGTGCAAGTCCATCTCCCAGTTTAAAAGAAGAAATTTACTCAAGAAAGCAAGTCAGAGCCCAAGGCAGGTTACACAATGTAGAACCAGCAAGTCCTCCCACTTCACACAAGTACACACCATGTGCAAAGAATTCTCTTCAAGTAGCAGCTTTTCAGAAAGAAAACCAATCCCACTTGCAAAGCTCACCAGGACTCAGTCCTCACTTTCAATACTCCTGGAATCTCTCTCCAACCCAAGTGGCTCCCTCTAACCTCTGGAAAAGACCTTTAGTCTATTGTTGTCCTGCTTCCACTCAACAGGACTTGAAAAAGTGGTAAGCAGATAATTACTGTAACACCCCATCCCCAGGCAGCTTTAAATTCAAGGACAACGTGTCAAAACTCCGCCCCAATAGCGACGCAAACACCTCCCACACCGGGTTGTTTGTCCCTCACCAGTGCTGAGCCACACTCCCTCACCCCGACGGACGCCACTCTGTCGCCAAGAACGGAGACTGAAAATTATGTAACTCAAGAAAAAAAACTCCTAACATATTGTTTTCTGGTTTTGCCTAACAGACTGCTATTTTAGAACTGTTATAAATGCATATTATATAGTTGGCTTTTCACAAATACTAAGATGAATACTGTGATAAATATTGGAATAATTCGTGTTAACTGTACAAAATAATACTATAGAAGGAATTGTAACAGTAGCATATAAAATATAACTAACAAAAGGTAAGGGGGGGGATGCCAAACTTTCCAAGAATCTTTTGCAAATACATAAAAATTAACTAAGTAGTAAAAGCTCTAGCCAACAGCAACTGTTCCATACAGATGCAAATAAGACAACCATCTCCCAGCGATGAGGAACCCTTCATGAATCTGAAAAGGAGGGACACCTAGATCAGCATCACTGGAGCATGACCATCAGAAGCTAAAGATTCACCTTAAGCTCCATCTCATGGATATTCATAGCCATAAACTAGTTTTTGGAAACACGGACCCCTAGACAGAAAAGGACACCTGGACTCCATCATCCCGAGAGATGATCGACTTCTTCTTCAAAATCAACATAAGACTGTTCCAAGCATTTATGGGATCCCTTTAGCTATGAATCTGTATAGGGAAACCACTTAAAATTAAAAACGTATTGTATTTTTCCCTTGCTTGTAACAGTATAAAACTGTACCCAAAACTCCCCATTTGGGTGGACTGTCAGGGTCTGAGCCTTATGCTGGTCTCTGGTAGGACACCCCTCATCGATCCCCAGGCTCGGTGTTGTCCAAATTTATTATTGTGGCTAATTAAAAATTTTCAACAATTTTGATAATAAATCATTATTATTAAAAATTGGCTATTTTATTTATAACAAATACTATATGTATAATGTGGGAAGATTGTATTGCATTTTCTATTAATAGAGTTTAGAAATGTGATGAATGTATATTTTTTTGATTGTAACACAATGTTAAAAGTAAAAGACTGGGGTTTTTTTTGCAACATCTGAACTGGCCAAACCAGAAGGTAGGGGGAGTCATCCTGCATTCCTGCATGAAGATTGCTGGCCAAAAGATATTGAAACCTCTGTTATCAAGTATCTTATCCAAATGAAGAGGACCAAAACCTTGGGAGAAGAATTTATGGGACCTATGCTACCAGACTGAATGGAGCCACTTGCAGATAGATCTACCAGAAAAAGTGATTGGGGCAAGTTGAAACTGATGTTTGAATCATGCATGTGAGTTTATAAATATGCAACTGGCTAATATTTTTAAGGAACAAGCTTTTTGTTAGCGGGTGTGCTGGTTGGCTGAGGCCAGGCACCCCCAGCCGAGAAACTGTATTTACTTTAGTCTGCCTCCTAATTGTCTATTTTTTTTTTTTATTAAACTTATAAATTTTTCTAAGAAAGTGAACCCCGTTTTTCACAGAACTTATGCTGAACGAAGTTAGCCTTTAAAGCAGTAAGGCCACCAAAGGCCCCCCGTTTCAAGAGAAAAAACATCTCGGAGTAGACGGTAAAGCAGAAAACTCACGGCTGTAGGTGGTTTCAGACAGCCGCCCTGCCCGCACCGCTTCACTCAGCGCCGGCAGCCGGCACAGCAGGACCAGGGAGGCCAAAAGAGTAACTCTGATGGACAGAAGGGCGGAATTCCAGCGGCAGGGACAGCAGGATTCCATCGCCAGGTCACCGAAACACACCTTCAGCACTCACGTTGAAAGCTCCATGCGGCGACCCACTGGCAAAGCCACCTGCGCCAGCCCCCGCCCGCTCCGAACCTTCCAGAAGTGGGCAGGGTGCTGAGCAGCTGCAAATGGGGGCATGACTGCACTCAGGTGTGTGTGTGTGTGTGTGTGTGTGTCTGTCCCATCGCTCACAGCTCTGTGTATGTGTGTGTGTGTGTGTGTGAGGGGCCCATTGCTCACAGCTCTGTGTGTGTGTGTGTGTCCCATCGCTCACAGCTCTGTGTGTGTGTGTGTGTGTGTGTGAGAGGGGCCCATTGCTCANAAACCCTTGACTAATTTTTGCTGTATGATCTCTGATCTAGGAAACGTGAAACTGATCACAAAGAAAACATTTAAAACTGTTCATAAGCTTTGCCACCAACACTCACATATAAAATTGTCCAGACTGCAAACTGCCGACTGCAGTGCGGTCTGAAGCATCAGTATGAGCTCGCCTAAAAGCACGTGCACAGAATTCAAACTGCAGGAATGTGATCATACTAAGGTCACTGAAAAACTCCTAGGCGATCCCATCTTGTTTACAGTACACTGGCCTTGAAAAGAGGCACATGAATTGACTGTTGTTTTCATTGCAAAGCAATGCCTTGACGAGAAATGATCCTCAGGCACAGCAGACACCTGTCTAACAGCGACAAAAAGATATGCAGGAGTCACATTTCAAAGGAAACGAATTTTCTGTGCAAGGAAGTCTAGAATTTAAATCTACAAATGACTCCTGGTTAATAAAGCTAAATCTCAGAATATGCTGATCTGAACTTCCCATCACAAAAGTTCGTGGGATATGGCTCCCTGTCCCCTCACCTGCCTCAGCTGGGGAAACAACTGTGGTGGTGTGACTGAGGACAGCTCATATAAAGAAAGCATGTCTGCACAGGTTAGTTAGTTCTGTCCTGCTGAGCCTAGCAAGGAGGTTCCTCACACCTAGCAAGACTAGCCTGTGTTTTTCAGAAGGTTTTAGAAATTTGCCATGAACTCAGTATTTTGAATATTAGGCTAAGAGTTATTAAAAAGCAATTTAATACAATGATGTTAAAATGTTAGCCAAGTGAATTCCCTGGAAGTAACTACACTGACATTACTGCATATTGCTCAAGTTCGATGTTCAGATTCTTTTAAAAAACTTCTGCAGAAGACAAATAAAACTCAAGGGAAATACCTAGCAGGATGTTCCTTTTGTCTCAACCAAGCTGTCATAAACAAAACCATATCCAACTTGCCTAATAAACAATAATCATTTGGCATCCTTGTAATCAGAAATTCTAGTCCATGGCTTCCCACAGTGTTTTTTTTATCATTTCCTCACCTTTTCCCCCCCCAGCCTTTCTCTTTTTTTTTTTTTTTTTAATTCCATTTATGCTGTTATGCCTGTATTATAAAAAATTGCCCTACTTTTGCTTTCTTGTCTCAAATACAAGGTATGACATAGCTCCTCTAGGTATTGTGTACAAACTGCATTTCAGAACAAAAATGTTTATCAGTTATTTCAATGGAATAACATGTTTTTCAAGAAATTCATGTTATAAAGTAGTCTTGTAAAAAGAATTACTCAGGCAGTGGCAGAAAAATATTGGTTCAAAAGCCATTTGCCTGTGGTAAAATAACCAGAAAGACTCCCAGAGAGGTGGCTAAATTGAGCAAGCCAAATTGTTGCCCAATTGTCAGGAAAATGCTTTTAAAATCATAGAACGCTTTGGGTCGAAAGGAATCATCCAGTCCCACCCCCTGCCATGGGCAGTGACACCTACCACTAGACCAGGGTGCTCCAACCCCATCCAGCCTGGCCTTGAGAACTTCTAGGGATGGGGCACCTTCTCTGGGCAACCTGTGCCAGGGCCTCACCACCTTTACAGGGAAGAATTTCTTCCTCCTACTAAATCTAAACCTACCCTCTTTCAGTTTAAAACTATGAAGAGTAAACCTCCTCCTTGAACAATTATCACAGCATTCATATTCCATGAAAAAAAATAAAAACAAGCCAGCAAACCCTAACAAATGAACAGAGAGACTTGTTTGGTATTTGAGAAGCACAAGCTTTAGTAAAATCATGTTAATATTTTGATGGTAAGTGCCTTTTTGGGCACCTTTGGAATTACTCTGTTACAGCTGACTGGTTCATTACAGATCACTGCATCAAAATGATGAGACTTCTGGGGATACAATGGAATCATAATTATCACAATTTCTAATAGTCTGAGGAACTTCTAAATCTGGTTTCTGCAGTAATAAAAGGCAACAAGTCAGTGCCAATGCACTTGTGTCAGCTCTCTGTACAGTATCACCACAGATGTTAAGCAGTGTATCCTGCTGGGGAGTCCACTTCCCTCCCAGAACTCCCAACACACTGCACGAGGTGCCTGACATTTCCAGTGCTGAAATAATGCCCCTCAGACATAGAAAGTCTGATAAATCTTTGGGTTGTTTATCTTTTGTTCCCTTGCTTCACACTTACGCAATAAAGGGCGTGATTAAGAGGATTAATGAAAATGTCACCATTTATCACCTGAAGTTCAATCAGTAATAGGAAAGTTGGACCTTATTTGATTAATTATACAGAGGTGCAAAAATCCTTGCATTATTAATTCTGAACTTGCTGCAAAATGCTAAAACTCTGTGAGCCCCTAAACAGCAAGGTTCAAAGTCTTAAAGCTTACATACACTCAGAAGTACCTGCCTGACTTTAACTGAATTTTATTGAATTCATTTTCTTAATTCACTGTCTTGACCACATTAGTTCTCCAATAAGCATTCATCTACCAGCTCCAAAACATCCAGAAACAAGTTACCTGTCTTTAAAGGCCTCCTTCCATCTGCCTACCACTTCTCAATTCCTGTTGCCAGACTGCTTTTATTAGAACGTAATACATTTTTTTGCATTTAAAGAATTGGTGCATCATTCCTGTGCTGTCTTTAATTTTAGAAGTAATTCCACACAACCCTCCCTTTCAAATGCCATTACCATGATTAGGTAAACCGCCTTTACCTGTTGCAGGCTCTCTGCAAATCCCACCCAACTCGGGCAACACCTGGCAGCAGGTTTGCAGGCTGCCCCCAGGGCTCTCACACACACCCTCCTGCCACACAGGTCGGTTTGCTGAGGGACTCTGGAAACTCACTGAAATGGGAAAGCTGGGGTTTACACCTAACTCTTGGGCTTACTAGCACTACATTTGTGTTTCAGACATCAAAGGTTTAATTTTTAAACAGCTGCAGAAAAAAAAAAGTATTTCTAAGTAAAATGAGGTAGTGCTTTTTTTTTTATTTTGTAGTTATATTA
Source organism: Oxylabes madagascariensis (assembly GCA_013400675.1). Lineage (NCBI taxonomy): Eukaryota > Metazoa > Chordata > Aves > Passeriformes > Timaliidae > Oxylabes > Oxylabes madagascariensis. The sequence goes on along the minus strand of VYZR01000245.1, from coordinate 10,444 downwards.
GTATTGCTAATCACAGGCTTGCTAAAATTAGCAAAGTCAGCAGTCAGATTACTCAAATGGGTCCGCTGAGGCCTTTGGATTTAACTGAACAATGAAGAAGCTACAAGAAAGGAAGCCCCACGGGCCTCATGTCCCCAGTGTGCCATTAGCCAAACCCTGCCTGAACGGGAGGCGGCATGCAGGTCTCTCCTGAAAGTGAAAGAGTCAGACAGCAACAAGGGGAGCCTGAATGGGAATTCCAAATCACACAAACTGAGGATGCACAGAAATTAGCAAACTAAAATTAAGTGTTTTTCCTCTCAAAAACAAAGCATTAGCTCACTAACTAAAAAAATAAAAAAAAAAAAAAAAAGAGAGAAAAAAAATAAAGAATGTGTGATAAGAAATGAGGGTTAATTAGTGTGGAAATGTAATGAAAATCTACTTCCCATTCATAAATATTGATCGCGCTTAAAAGAGCTTATCTTATTTACAAAAACGACATCCTAATCTGCGGACAGATACATTTTATTCCCAAAATGCTGACCACTGCTCTGCATCCACAGCTCCATATGCTAACTGCTCCACAGTTCGATGCCCTCTGAAGCAGAAAGCCACACTGGAGTTCTGTGCCTGCAGATCCCATTGCGCAAAGGGACCCTGTATCCTCAGGACAGCTGCTGGACACACTTCTGTACTAACAAACTGTACCACAAAAATAGATATGAGGATATAGCCTACAGACAACAGTCTACAACTGCTATTTTGACATATATGATCTTATCACTGAAAGTATATTATGGGTTAAAGAATAGTAAGAGCAAAAGCAGCAGCAACAAAATGACAAGCCCTTGACTTGGATCTTCCATCTGGGGATGAAAACCCTTAGCATTGAACAGCCTGAAACGAAAAACTTCCACATAACAGGATTCATGCTTCTCGTCTTCTGATTATACTCCAAAAGAGAATGATAAAAGATTTCTTCTCTCTTCTGATATTCGGCAAGTTAATAAAGATGTTCCCGTAATCTCTCAGTTTGACCTCTACACATGCAGTTTTGAAGTTTTGCCATTGTCAGAAGTAGTTTTGTTTTTCAATAGCACACTAAAATCAATACTAAAAAAAGAGGCAATGAAGAACTAAAATGTTATTTTTATTTTGTGTTTACCAGTCTGGGATTAAAACTGGTAGGAGTAGTGCTGAGAATACTTAGTTCCCAATTGTCTTTGAAGGTGGTAGAAAGAAATCAGTCTTCCAGGTGACAGGACTTTGTACATGCAGTACTTTGATACATAAAGCGAAATTAAAGGATTGTTAAATCCATTTTAGATTAAGCTGCTATCTAACAGGAAACTATGCAAGTGTATATTGGATATCAAATCAGGGGGGTTGCTGGTTTTCAGAGTTCAAGTAGTTTTATTTCCATGGACCTTACCTCCAAGTAAAAGCTGAGTAAGGTTAAAGAATGCAGTCCTTAAGTATTGGATGTTCAGAGGTAAAACAGCTGTCACAGGCTGCTCAAAAGTTGGTTGTTATACACTCAGGAAAGTACAAGAGCGAGATGATTTGTTTAGGATGTTTTTGTTGCATCTTCCAGATCTACGGAAAGTTGCTCTCAACCCAATTTTCTGGGTCACTCTATGTAAAATTTGACATAGAAAGATGTAGCAAATTACACACAAAATCAGACAAGGTGGCAAATAAGAGCTATCATCTTTTAGATACATGCCAATAAAACAGACTGAGAGAGTTTTCCTGTTGAACTTAAAGAGAAACCTATCGGATTTTGCAGATTCCATGTTAAAAGTGACTTTTGGCAGAGATGTTTTCCACAAGAGGCAAATGTAGACAGCTTTAGCTCAAGAGCCAGTGGCTGCGTTTTGCCTTTTGGGAGAAAAGAAGGGTTTTCTTAAGCATGCTTATTAATTTATTGTCAATATTATTTTTGGTTATCAGATACTTACTATTATTTCCACAGTCTTGAGTTTTGCAAACATTTTGCAAATGAACTGCAAATTGAGAAAAACTGTTTTCAACAGTTCATTTTACCATACGTAAATTCTTCCATATTGTTTGCCAAAATGGCATTGTAATTCTAATAGCATTAAACAAAAAATAATTTTTAATCTATTTATATCTAAACCCTTGATTTCCTTATAGAAATAGAAACAATATGCATTTTTATAACTCAAGGGCTTTTCTCCTTTACAGCTTTTAACTTAATTTTTTAAAAATGCTCTCTTAAGGAGAATTCACCTTCAATAGATGTTGTTCTGGTTTGATTCGAAACTGGGCAGAAACACCAATTCATGTTGTGGTTTCACGTTCACTAAATCCCGCTTGCCAAATTGAGTGTCTTTACTGCTGTGAGATGGAATTAGGAGAAAAAAGGCAAAATAGGCCCAACTTTAAGTTTGAACAGATAAATTTTATTAACACACACACTAAAAGAATGAAAGGAAAAAAAGGAAAAAAAAAATATAAACTTCAAAACTCTTCTCCCACCGACTGTTCACTTTCCTACAGCCAACACAGAAACACAAACTATGATTTTCAGTCAGTTTCACCATTTAAACATAATCTTTCATCACTTTGGGAGCGCAGTCTCTCTAGTGTCCCATGGAGACATTTGCCACAAGAAAAAAAGTCTAGTGGCTCCCAATGTCACAAATCTGCAACCGCCCGGAATCTTGCAGATTGTGCTCTCTCACCCATTAGCAGCCTTTCCCCTGACTACTCATGGGCCTCTCAGCACATTTGGGTAACGTTTAAGAATGCTTCCTCTAGTTTACAACAAAGATTCTCTTCTTCTATCTCTGAAATCGTCTCTGTCTCAAGAGACCTCCTTTTATCCCAGGACCGAGGGACTTACTATCACAACATTCTCAATGAAATCGCAATTACAACAGTCCACCATCTTTGACTAGAACCAGCATTCCCCCAAACAGCATTTACA
>VYZR01000243.1:8547-19224 GCA_013400675.1 Oxylabes madagascariensis | reverse complement strand
AAGTTTTTTTGATATCTTACCCAAAACAGGTTCCTTAGGGGAAAAAAAAAAAAAAAAAAAGGTGAGGGAATGTACAGATCCTAATCTGAAACAAATCAGAGAAAAATAATCCTAAAGAGAGGAAATGCAAAAGAGTTTGACTAATGTGCAATCCAAAGTGAACCATGTGGTTTTGGCATTCTCAGGGATGCAATAGTCAGAGAAGGTGCCCTGAGATGAAAGTACAGCATTTGTCTGTGGAGATATTGTGAAGCTTCTGAAAACACTTGCCTGAGATGGGCTTCCTTTTGATTAGAGCTTGATCCTTTGGAGGAGTCATTGGTCCAAATTAGTGTTTGAGTTGTGTTGTAGAAGAATTTTTAGATCCTGAACTCCAGACAGAATATGAGAAAAAGTGAACACCTCCATATGAAAATTAAGCCATATGCTGTTGGGATACAGAGCTACAATAGCCTCCAGAGAAAGCACAGCATATATTTAACACTTTTAAAGGGGATTTAGACAAATGAGTTCAGCTGGGATGCAGAATCTTCTCCTTCATGATGAAAAATTTTCTTTCTAAAATGTGATCAAGACTTGCTCTGTTATTTCAAATGGAAGTGACTTCAGCTGTGTTGTTCTACAATCCTAAAGAATAGAGTATTTAGTGCAATTCACTCCTTGCTATGTGTGTCTGAACCTGTTTGGACTGTTCTTCTCAATTACCGGTTAGCCATTTCTGCTGTGTCTGAAGCTAAGTTGGTCCTGCCTTAAAAATTAATTTAGAACCAACCAAAAAGTGTAGAGGAGACTGTAAAAATAGGTGGCTTTAGAGCCATGCTTCTGGTGCTCTCTCTTTTCTTCCTGTACTACTTCTGTATTCGCTTCTGCCATATGACAGTGATTTGGCAGGAAGAGCTGCAATTATCTTTATCCCAATAAAGGCTAAATTACTAAGGCAGTAAAACTGAATTCACTCCAGCTCAAGAGGGGCTTGAAATTAGGGGATTTGACTTCCTGGATGAGTCTTTCTTTGAATAAGTGAAATTTTTTAGTTTTGGAATTTCTTTTTCTTTTCAAATCTTGTATTAAGAAAATAAAGTAAAATACACATGTTGTTGACAGCTCAGTTGCACAATGACATTGTTAGAGCATTCTTGTCCGCCCATCCAAAGGCATAAGTATAGAAACAGCTGGTTTCTGCATTAGGTGGGACAAGTGAAGGAAAAAGATTACAGGCTGCTTACATGGGGCTGTTGCATAAGTATATGGAAGTATGACTTTAATAGCTTCAGCACAATTTTAAAATCAATCACAGAGGTAATTAGTGAATTTTATCTCTAGGAAAGAAGCTTTTTCGTGATTTTTTTTTTTCCCTCATGGTTGGCAGTACTGTCTTAATCCTGTTCCAAAGCAGCCAGGAAACAGTGCTCAATCCAATCAATGTTCTTTCTCTTGACAGAGTGGAGTAGTAATAACACCTGTGTCTGATGTAAAACTGTGCTGTGAAACAAGCAGTATTCCTTTGCAGAGCAGTCCTGGTTTTGTTAAAGGTTTGTGCTAAGAATTGTTGCAGGAGATCCTCCAGTCTAGCTCTGTAGGTAGATTTCTGTTTTCAGCCAGGTTCAGTGCAAACAGAAATAAGTCTGAGCTTATCCTTCTCTGCTTGAGAACACTATAAACTGCAGGTGTAGTTGCAGAGAAGAAAAGGATGCTTTCATTTCAAGCAAAATTCACATTGTACAAATAGCAGGGTTATACTGTGAACTTAAGAATCTGCATTGGTAAGGAAAATAATCTTTTTATTTTGATTTAATGACTAAATAGTAAGTTTTACATTGCTTAAATGTTCATAAAATTTACATTTGAAACGCTTATAGTACCAGAATTTTCAATATTTCCCTGTATAAATACGCTGCAATGTAGAGGAAATCGTCAAGTAGCAGATTTTATATAAATAAAAGCAGGTAGTTCAAATGAAGTGTTTAATCAAGCCAAGGCAATGGTCGTTCATTCTTTGTTATGCATTTCATGCTGCTAGTGTTGGTGGAATAATGTGAATATATGGCTATAAAAGACTTTTCTCAAATTTTGTGTCAGATTTCAACAATGAAAGGCTCTTATTTATTAAAAATTCCTTAATTGTATCTATGGCTGTTGTTGCAGCTAGCCCTCTAGTAACCCCAGCAGCATGCAATTTAGCTAGACATCTTGTAAAATCTGATTGGCTTTTCCAAAAGCATAGGTAATTAGCCATAGACTTCTCTTTTTGATCATAGCATGTTCCTTCCATGTAATTACTCAGGGCCTAGCCTCAGTTTTGTTAATTTTTCCTTAGTGAGAGAGATCGTTTAGCATTTGTCTGTTTGTTCCTTTACTTATTTGCTTTAGTGCAAATAAGTTAGGGATGTTTAAGGTGATTCTCTGAGGAATCAAATGCAGGGTAATACCATATGCTGATCAGAAATGGCATGACAAGAAATCTGCTTTGTTATATTGTGTCATGGGGAAATTTATTGACAAAGAAACCCCCATGTATCTTTGCTTGGGCCAGCTCCATTTCTCTGGTTGGCAGAATGAGTCAGAGCTAACTTCATACATGACACCTTGCCGTGATTTAGCCCCAGCAAGCACCTGAGCCCACACAGCCACTCACTTGTTTGCTCACCCCAGTGGGATGGGGAGAGAGTAGTAGTGAGAAAATTGAGATAATGACAGTTTAATAAGTAAAGCAAAGGTGCATATGCAAGAAAAGCAAAATAAGGAATTCATTCACCACTTCCCATGTCCAGGCCATCTCCAGGAAAGCAGGGCTCATATGTGCAATGCTGACTTGGGAAGATAAAAGCCATTACTCTGAAGATAGCCTGCCTCTTTTTTGTTCTCCCCTCTTTATGTGATGAACATGATGCCACATGGTATGGAATATCCCTGGGGTCAGCTGGGACCAACTGTCCTGGATGTGTCCCCTCCCAGCTTCTTGTGCACTCACAGCCTGCTTGCAGTAGTGTGAGGAACAGAAAAGACCTTGACTCTGTGCAAGCACTGCTCAGCAATAGCTAAAATGTCCCTGAGATATAAACACTATTTTCAGTGCAAATCCAAAACATATCAGCTGCTATGAAAAAAAATAGCTCTATGCAAGTCAAAGCCTCAAGCATACCACCTAAAGTTCCCATTCACTTCAATAGTACCATGTTCTCAGTAAAAAATGCTGCACAAACCTTTTTTTTTCTAATCGTGTCTTTAATTAACTTATTTTGAAACTATTGAAAGTATTATTTTAAAGTGAATGTATGCCTGTGGGGATGTTCCTTAGGGACTTTGCTTTTTCTACAATGGTTTCTTATTTTGCTGTAAATCTTACAGTACATCAGCTTTCAAAATTGAAAATGCATATAGCTTTTTAACTCTAATTATAATCTGCTGAACAGTTAGATCAAATCCTGGCTAAACGATGTGGCTTGTGCTCTATCTGTATAATGTTGGCCTTGTTAACATCCTTTTGTTTTGGAAATTTATACCTCTGCATACCTCAAGAGTTCCTTAATCGTGTCTTTTAGATTGCAAGAACTACAATGAAACTTTTTGTTTTTCGTAGCTTAATTGGATGCTCTGTTAGTATGCAAAGAGAACTTCTCTGTAAATAGTAGAGATGTCAAGTAATGATGCTGCAAAGTGAAATACCCTGAAGTAAAAGTGAAATACTCTGAATTAAATCTTTCTCCTCATTGAAGGCAGTGGGATATTTGCCGTTGGGGTATTATATAGCAACATGAAAATATTTAAGAAATTATAGTATGAATACTTGGAGGGAACAAGAGACCTTTAACACAAAATGATAAGTGTGGGGAAGGGAGTCCTCCTTGGGACTTATTTCCTGATACCAACCATCTCTTGTGAAGTTTTGATTTTGTGTAGGTATTTACTTTCCTCCTATCTGATCTCGATACCACTTAGTAAAGGAAAACAGCTTTCTAATAGAGTACAGAAATTATAACATATAAAATAATTTAAATAGTGAATTTCTTTATAACATAGAATACTTACAGTAGAGAAATGTACAATGCAAGCTTACTCTGATATCCAATTAAATTTTGTATCAATTACTTTTTCTAGCATAGGTGTATATATTTTTTCTATTCTATCAACTTGACTTGAATTTATGAATTCTAAACTATTCTCAAGAATGTTTACCTTTAAAAAAATAGTCATAGTAGTAATGGCATTAAAATGCTCTCTAAATAATAAAGACACCAAAAAGTTGTATCAGCAGCAACCTGAAGAAATGTCCACCCTGAGGTGGATAAATGACCTCCTTTCCAAATCCTCAGAGACATGGGAAATAGGGAATTTAATTATTTTCTGATGCATATCCTTTGAGTATTTTATTGTGTTAAGGATTGAGAAGCATGGGAGCCAATGCCTTATACTTATTCCCTACATTTCAGGAGGAGTACAAAATGATTGCTGATGAATTTTATTTATCCAGACTTTTTGCCAAGAAATAAATGCCATACATTATATCTATCTGTCTGCAGTGAGTATCCATCTCTAAAAATGCTCCTATTCTGCTGTGTCAGAATCTCTACCTGACTTTTTTTGGCTTTAAACACCTTCAGCATCTTTCCTTGATAATAAATATGAACTTATACTTCATTTACACTTATTGGTACTAGCTTACATGAGAATTGCATTCTGCATCCATGGATGGCTATTTTAAATCCTTTGTTAGCAGTAATATACTGCAAACTGTGCTGTGCTTCTTTCTGCATTCCAGGAAAACCAGCTCCTTTTTAAAGCATTGTAAGATTTTGGATTAGAAACTCAGCAGCTGTAGTCTGTATTCCCATGAACTTCAGGGGTCATTGTTCAGAATGGCAGTTACAGATGTTTAACTTTCAAGTGTACAAAAAACCCAGATTCTTGGAAAAATTCTCAAATGAAAAGAGATGTGTATTTACTTGAGTATGAATTTGGAAGTATGAGAATTACCTGATAGTTTTCTTCCAATCTTCCTCCACCTTTGATGCTTCCATCTATCTGAGCTAAAACCTATCTTTAAGGAAATGAGCATATTTGATGCACAGCACAGAATGTGAATCCTCTATGGAGGAAAAAATGCCGAAAATGCCGAAGCTTCCTCTTGCTCTTCTTACTCTCTTTTTTTTTTTTTTAATTTTAAGAAGTCAAAACCTGGGAATGGGAAGGAGAAAATAAAATTACATCAAAAATTGAAAAGGAGAAATGGTATTTTATTGCTAATTTGAGCTTGGGGAAAATAATTTATTAATGCCTTCCCATCCACGGCAGCACTTCAGACTAAAAATATGGGAGTAAAATGGCAGTGCTTTATGCCTCTTATAAGATGTCACTTAATTTCTGCGAGTTATGTTTTACTATACAAGTCACTGGGTTCAAAGAGAGTAACTACATAACACTTGATACTTTATTACAGGAGATTTAAAGGTCACCTAAGATATTTGATCTAAAGCATCTGCAAGTCTCCTAATTTTCTCTTGTAATCCTACTTTTTTAATTTTTTGAAGAGTTTAAAAATCCTATAAGTGGTATGTAATTATTATATTTTATATTTTATTATATTATTATATTTTCCTGATAAAAACTCCTGATAAGATCTACAAGTTCTCAAAAGAGCTCTTGCTGTTGTGATATCCTTTAGTGGTGCCGAGTTTCTTCCCTCTTGTTGATCATTTAAACATGATATTACTATTTTCAACCCAAACTCACTTTCCATACAGGGCACATCACATTACTTTCTTAGCACAGTGCAGTGAACGGGGTTAAGAAGTAATCTTTGTGNCTGTTGTGATATCCTTTAGTGGTGCCGAGTTTCTTCCCTCTTGTTGATCATTTAAACATGATATTACTATTTTCAACCCAAACTCACTTTCCATACAGGGCACATCACATTACTTTCTTAGCACAGTGCAGTGAACTGGGTTAAGAAGTAATCTTTGTGTTGAGAAATTTAGACAATTAATAGGAAAAAAAAAAAAAAAGACAAAGGTAAAGGAAAGACAGTGAAAGATTTAAGTACCTTAGATGCAGTGTAGCACTGCTTGGAGGCATGAAAGCAGGAGGTAAGTGGGATTGAATGATTGGCTCCTTCTGTATCCCTAGCACTGTAAGCAAGGGGTTTGCTAACTCCAGTGTTTTGCCTAGTGTCCTGATTTCAGCCAAGGACAAGGCTAAGTTTTCACAGTAGCCATGAGGGGACAGAGCCTGGAGGCGTGGGGGCATGGCTAAGAACTTAATTTTATTCAAAACCATTGCATGTCATTGCCAGGGGGAAGAGAAAAGGACACTCTCTCTTCTGCAAATGGTGTTCCTTCTGATGGAATAAGGATGGCAGACGTGGGAGTGGTCAGGGTGGGGTGCCACCGGCTGTGAGCCTGGTCGGGTAGGGCTGGGTGAGCATTTTGTGTGTGAATCACCCTTTTTTTTGTACTCTTTTATTATTGATATTATTGCAGTTACTGTTCCTTTTCTTATCTCATTGCTGTTTCCAGTTCATTGTTCTCTCAACCTGTCAACTTTACTATATATGCCTCTAGTTCTCCTCTTCGGACACCTTTTGGACTCTCTGTCAAGGATACGGAGGAGAGGGGCACTAAATTGGGGAGTAGCATTTCTAAACCACAACAAACAGGCTGACAAATGGGGGAGAATGCTAATACTTTGAAAGTTGTAACTCCCAGCTCTCAGACTTTATGAACGTGTGGCTGTGGGTAAGAGGCCTTGTGCATTGGGCTTTATTCTCCCCTAATTCTAATGAAACTGCGTGAATAATAAAAATGTTTCAGGGTTATTAAATTTCAGCAAAAGTCTTTAAAATGGACCTACAAAAAACCCTACAGATTTGTGCTAAAGTTAAATAGTTATCTTTATGAGGACTTCTATTTTTTGTCTGTATGATTTCTTGTTTACTTAAATTAGAAGGTATGAGGTCTTGGAAAAAATAAGGTATCAAAGAAACATTCTGCAATTAAAACCTGTAAATAGTGCTCAGTAGGACAAGATATTGTCCACGTTTTCCATCCATGTAATATTGTCTCTGGCCTTGTACACTGCAAAAGCTCATATGTCTTAGTCCCCCAACAGCGGGAATCAGCCTGGTATGAAGGGCAAGGAATGACAAAGTATCTTTTATACAGCGCTGCCCTACTTGGAGCTGTAAAACTGATAGGTAAATGAGCTTTCCTCCTGTGAATACTTAAGCCATCAAATGCATTTTAAACTTTATGGTATATGTTAAAACTGTAAGGTTACTTTATGTAGTGCTGTAGTTTCCTATGCTATTTAATACCACATAAAACACAGGAAGAGGTAAGATAACAATTCCACATTTCATAAAGAGTAAACAGGATCTACCAAGTTTCTGTTTTGAGAAAAGTCAGCTCAATATTTTGAGTTTCTATTCAAAAGGAGGATGTGCACAAAATTTTATTTTTTATCACTGTAGTGTGAATATATGTCCAGTTTATGATGAGACCTGCAAACAATGAATCTGTGCATTGGTTATTTTGATTTAAAAGAAAAAGAGGTTCTGATTTACCTGTAAAAACATCCAAGTTTTACTGAGCTCTCCCTTATAGCTGCTCTGGTGACTCTTACTTTCTTTCCTGTTAATTCAGTGTTGTACTTAAAAGGAACAGTACTTCTGTTTGACAGCTGAGATTTGATTTTTACAGAATTAGTCTTATCCCCTGAAATAATACAAGTCGATTCTGTTTGCTGCAGCAGATAAGTCAAATCATCTGTTTGGCCAAATCCTCTACAACTGTTAGTCAAACTGACAGACAAATATTCAAAGAAATCTTAAAACTGTGGTGGAATTAGGGGGAAAAAATAGGCAATTATTCTTGATGTTAAAAAAATATTGTATTAAAGTATTGCTTACATGCTAATAATTTTAATTAACTTTAATGTACTATTTCACTGTTTCTATAGTTTAATAAACAGCCATTACCACACTTCATGCCATTCTCATTGATATGTGGTTTCTGATTGACACAAGGTATATGTTTTTCAGAAATGGTCTAGTAACATCTTCTTCAATATTTCCTTTTATATTTTTGGGTTTTTTTTTAAATTGTCATCATTGTTTTATGAATAATTTTTATTTTCTCTTTTTTTTTTTTTCATAGTGATTTTATTATCTCTTGAGTGTCTTACTCCCAAAAGAAATTTGTGCGTGTGTTTATGGGGAAGTAAATTCACGTTTGCATGCTGTCTACCAGAAATGTCATGGTGACAGCATTGTTGTACTTGTGATGGTCAATGGGAATAAGCCAGGCACTTTTTGTGCAGCCGATTAACCAAGTAATCAAACCATGTCAGAATTGAAGAGTTTCATAACTTTTGGGTAGAAGCCCTTTTGCGGGTCAGGATCTTGCTGAGCAGGCTTTATGCCTGCTGTATATATAAGATTTGTCTCCTTTATTCTAAAATGGTATTTTTCTCACTTTGACATCTTGAAAAATGCTAAATACTTTCTGTTATCATCTGATAGAGTGCATGGGAAATTCTGGAAGCCACTAAAAATCATGCAAAGTGTGAATTTTTTGTTCTTTGGGTTTTTCCTTCTGCACATGCAGACCCATAGTCCAGGTGTGTGTGAGTTTCATACTTTAGGCTCTGTAAATGAAAGCTTTTCTTTAGATTTGTGTCTCATAACTTGTATCTTCTGACTTTTTCAGGTGTAAAAGCTATAGATTGAATTGCTGACAGTATTATGGTATTATTACATGAAAACCACTGCCCTGGCTGTAAGAAGTGACCTACCTTGTCTTGAAAAAGAACAAGTGTTCTCAAGTTCTAGAAATGAAATCAAGAGCAGCAAAGACAATCTGTGCTGCATGGCTGGCTTGGCCAGGGGTCTCAGCAGCAAGAGCCTGGGGGAGGAGGACAGCGCTGAGGGTTGTGTCCTGGGACAGGCCAAGCACTGGTATGGGTGGACAGAGCTGTGAGGCTGGGCACAGACCCACATCAAGGCTGGGCATCAGCAGTGCTGGCAGGAGCTCTCTGGAAAGCCCCGAGCCGCAGCAGTCAGACCTCCTGGTGAGGATGCTCTTGGGGTGATTAGACTGACACCTGAAATCTGTCACTAGCTGGGCAGCCTGCTAATGGGAAAGGTTGCAGACTCGTGGGCATGACTAAAGTTAGATGGTCTGAAGAGTTTTAAGTAATATTCTCCTTGTAAATGCCCAAACTCTGTTACAGCAGAGACTTTAAATCTCAGCAGTATTAAATCATCTTTATCTGGTGATGTGTGTGATCAGTCGGAAGAAAATACCTTGACTGCGCAACTCTACCCTGTAGTACATTGACTTTAGGACAACCTTTATGACCATCTTCTCTTTGCATTTGTATTTCATTTACATATGAGAATGCCAGAAATACTTTGTCCAAAAAGATTCTGTAACTTTCATAAGGAGACGTTTTTCACAAAGACCATCAGTGATAGTAGTGTTTTGATAAACCAAAATACTGAAAGAAGAATAATGTCTCCTTGATTCCTAACAATCAGTCTTTCAACAATTTTATTTTTTGCTGGATTAAGATAGCGGTATATTATTTGAAATTCTGACTGTGAATTCCTTGACTAAACACTTATAATTACAGATAAGCATGAATACAAGTATGACATTGGGACTTACATGCTTCAAATAAAGGACAAACCCATAAGAGTTCTAAATCTCACTCACTGTTTCAAGAAAAAAGATTTAGTAATTGTGAGATATAAAAATTCAAAATGCTTTATTTTCAAATAAGATGCACTTCCATGCTGCTTAATTTTGCCATAATTGCACATCCAAAATTGAAATTCTGGAATTTTCCTTCAGATTTTGGTATGTCACAAAAGTCCAAGAAAAATGTCTATGCTGTTACCTACTCTAGTCAGACACAACTTTGAAACTCCTACCACATTGATTATGTTCCATAAGAATAGGGTTTCCAAAATACATTTAGTGAATTATTTTTTTAGCTCTTAGTGAAAGTATTTTGAGGAGCAATTCAATGTGTAGAAATTCTTACAGCATTATTAGTATATCTGTACTGCTTCAGCATTCAGCATCTAAAATAAGTTCCAACAAACTCTAAACTTGATTTTCCAACTTTGAGAAACCATGAAGATTTTTAATACCCAAAAATGCTACATATTGGACATACTGAAGGGGCACTTAATAATTTGAAGTATTTTGTTGGTTTCATTAACACTTCTTGTATTGTTGGGAGGTACTCCACAGCCAGCCTTGGAACCACATTAAAAATGTAGGTGAATGATGAAGGCACAGCATGTGTGTCTCTTGAGATGTTACCTATCACCTTGACAAGCTCTTTGTAAATTGAAAACTGGTTTAGCAAAAAAGAGCTGCTGTGATTATTGAATGAATATAAAGCTTTCACTTCACTGTCATATAACAGCTGGCAGATTACAGAGCTGCTTTTTGGGGAGAAAAATTAATAGGTAGTATTAGGAGAGAGATATCTAAAATCACTTTCTCTCCCAGGGTTTATGGGAAGCAAATTGATGTGCCAGGCTATACCTTAGAGGGGCAGTACCTGCAAGAACTGGTACCTTTCAGACTACAGAAATCCATAAAATGTCCTAGGTTGCTATTCAGCAGGTTAACATCTCCAGGCAACAGAGTGATATGAAAGCCCTAGGAA
>VYZR01000237.1:0-13265 GCA_013400675.1 Oxylabes madagascariensis | reverse complement strand
CTTGATTTTGTAACTGGAAGGAAGGGAGGCTTTTTCCCCAGACTAGATGAATAACCTCGGGGCTGATCTAACCCTGCTATCTGGGTACCATACTGCTAATAGAGGAGACTTGAACCTGTCTTCTTGTTTGATGCATCTGGTGAAAAGATATTCCAAAGATACCCTGACCTTTCAATAAATACAGTTCATAATTCAGATGAAAAACATGTTTGCTTAAACTTCTGAGTGTCACAGATTGTAAAAACAAGGAAGACCTTCACAGAAAGGAGTAAATCTTTTGTAGTTCACTGATGACAGCCTGCTGTATAGTATTCTTCATGGAGTTAGAGTTTCATCTTTACTCTGTGTTGTTTATTTATTACCTCTGCACAGATGGGATTGAAATACCCCAGGGTGTGTGTATATAAGCAAATACACATGCTTTGTAACACAGAAAGCAAGAGATGACAGGTGGATGCAAGTAACACTTGAGGGCAAAAGTAATGATGATAGGGCTAGAGGAGATCACAACAGACTGGTACTTTACAAGAAAAGATGGGATTTAGAAGGAAAGTTTAGGGAGCTCCTTGCAAGCAGGAAATAAATGTCCTAAGCAGCAGTGTTTGTTTATCATTATTCTGTTCCACATTGTGACATTTAGTACCAGTTGGCCCTCACTCTTTCCGTTTTTACTGTCGTGATTTGGACATTCCTGAGTGTAGACAAGTAGAAGACAAAAGGCTCTGTTGCCTTCCTGGTGCTCTTTCACAGTTCAGTTCCTCTGGGAATGGTCCAAAATAGACACTGCAGCAAAAGACTTGGCGAAAGACAAGAAAGCTGATTGGGTTTTCTCCACTTGTTTTTTAAGTGTCTCTGGGCATATAATTTAACTTTTCAGTTGTAAAATGTGAGCTGTTATGAGTGGATGAAGACTGATTAGATGACTGAATAAATCATTTGGATAGGGCATCAAAAGACCCTGCTTCTCAACACCCTGTGTCTTTAAAGTGACTTATCCTATCTAGGTACTGAATTTCGTGGCTGATTACTTGTGTGAGGAGCTTTGGGCATCCTGAGTAAAAAGCACTGAATAAACATCAACTGCTGGTTTTGATTATTTGAGATGTTCACATTCTTCTTCTGCGGGCAGTGGTGGGCACTTTTAAGTTTTTGGAAGACTTAGGGTAATGTGACTGGTGCTGAATTCATGTAATCACTTGTTGTGCAGCCATCTTGGAAAAAGATCTTTTGCACAAAATCTTTTGAAGTTGTATCCTTTTGCTCTTCATGCAGCGTCCCATCATCTCGATCTGTTGGGGTCACAGGGATTCCCGCCTGCTGATGGCTTCTGGGCCCGCGCTGTACGTTGTCAGAGTGGAGCACAGGGTCTCCAGTCTGCAGCTGCTGTGCCAGCAGACCATCGCCAGCTGTCTGCGGGACGACAAGGACATCAGCAAGCTAACCCTGCCCCCTCGGCTCTGCTCGTACCTCACCACTGCCTTTATACCAACAATCAAGGTAAAAAGAAAGAAAAAGAGGAAAGTGTTACTAGATCTCCCCCCTCCATGGTGCTCCTAAGTGGCAATGGCTAAATGATAAGATTTTATCATTTTAAATGCTTTCATATCCTCTTCAAGACCCCACTGATGCATTTGGTGCCTCTTAAAAATCTGAAAAGAAGGCTCTCACGTGCTGATCTGCATTATTCCATGGAGATGGCCTTTCTAAGTATGTTGCAAGGGTAAAATGTGCTGGTAACTCACAAAGACTTCTGAAGAAGCTCATGCTGGTGGTAATACTTTGTCACGGTTACAGCGGGGATTCACAGGAGTAAAACTGTTGCCTCTGTGCATGTCACATGAGTGCTTATATTGCCAGGAAGGTTAGGTTAAGACCTGGGTCTGCCCAAACATTTCTACTAACAGTGAGTTCTGCTAATCTTACTGCTCCAATAGTGCTATGGAATAATGAACCAGGTATCACACCTCTTCTGTACCATGAGCAGAATCATCTGCACAACCAGTTTGTTTCATGGTTCTGCCCTCAGTAACATCTTGGGATTTCCAAGCTGTTTATCGCAGCCTATGAACCAGAGCATTAGCTGGTAAACGCTTAACATTCAAACATACATTCTTGTGACTTCTTGTGTGTGTGTTACAGCAGTCTCTTGAGCCAGAGGTCCTTGTTAAAACAATGCAGAGCTAGAGCAACTAATTTGAAATCAGTGGGGCTGGCCCAGCTTAAATGAGAACAAATTATGCCTACAAAATAATAATTCAGCATGGTTCCATTTGTGTGCTGCTAATCAGGGCAGTTTGTGCAACTGTAAATCATTTCATTTGTCAAAGAACAATAAATGCCTTGCTGTAACCATAACTCCTGGATCTCCAAAGACCATTTGAGCATTTATCAGACTGGAAGTCTCCAGTTCTTTCTAGTTCTTTCCATCCTTCTCTCCAGGATGCTTTCCATGTTGTTCCAGAGCCACCCCTCTCTAGAGCATCAGTGACAATTTCCTGGCTGTCAGGGAAGGCAGGGAAGGGGACTGGATGGGCTGGATGAAGGCAGCCGTTTGGCTGGGAGCCCTGGTGGGGATCAGAGAGCAATACAGGGACACATCATTGCCAACAGCCCTTGTGTCACCTCCTAGAGGAGATGCCAGGATGCAGAGTTGGTTGTGGCGCTGCGTAGCTGAGAGATGGAAGCGGGGTTTCCAGAAGCCACGTGCCTGTCCTGTTCCATTGGTGTTTCTGGAGCCTCTTGCACTTTACCCTGGCTCATCCCCAGTCACCCACTCCACCTATGTTGTCAGCCATGCCTTCAGTGCTAGGCAAGGCACTCCCTTCCCTATGTATATTCCTCTTCCCTCTCCAGCTTGCAGACCACATTATAGGTCACTCCTCAGCCTATACCCATTTGCCAGGTTAAAGAAGCCTATTTTTTTCCCCTACCTTTTTTTTTCTTATACTTTCATTTTGAAAGAAACTCTGTTGACTTATACACATGAATAGTATTTGTGTCATACGGGCTATATTGTCCTAGACAAAAAGAGTCCTTCTGCTTTAGGACTGAGTTTTTCATGGATCAATAGTGTGCTGGCAAGCAGGGCAAAGTAACCTGAGCTTTGTGCTTGTATTTCTCTACACAGCACACAAACAGGCCCTTAGCTAGGATGGGATATGTGCTTGGAAGTGATATAAAAAGTACGAGCTTCTTTCAGAGTTGACAGCATTGTAGCATAGTGGCATAGCATGTACCAGTACTAACCAGGAATGGGATCTGGGTGTCCAGGTTCACTTGGAGGGCCTGCAGGAGACAAGATAATCTGATACTTGACTTGACCACATTACTCAAGTTCAAAAAGAAGTTTCTGATAAGAGCTGGAACTTGAAGACAGGTTTGTTGTCTCATTCAGTGCTCTGACCACAGGTTCAACCTTCCTTTTTGATGTAACTAGTCTTAGTTTTCGTTTTCTGTGTACAACTAACGAAATAACACACAGCCACTCTGTCTTGCATGTGTCCCCTGCATAACTCATGAAGTAACCTATACTAATCTTCACCTGCCAAATTAGAGTTGGGTTCAAGTTCAGTTAGTTGTGTTGGGATTAAGTCACCACAGAAAAAAACCCCAACCAACATTAGAAAACTTTCTCTTTCCTTCCTCTGTTTAATTAAGCCTCCCATCCCAGACCCAAACAATATGAGAGATTTTGTCAGCTACCCAACAGCTGGTAATGAACGGCTTCACTGCACCATGAAGAGGACGGAAGATGACCCAGAGGTCGGTGGTCCATGTTATACTCTGTACTTGGAATACCTTGGGGGACTGGTGCCCATCCTGAAAGGACGTCGTATCAGCAAGTTGCGGCCAGAGTTTGTCATCATGGATCCTAAAACAGATGGAAAAGCAGGTAGAATTCAGTTGTTGCTCTGTATAAAAATGATTTAGCAATACTTTGGACATTAAATCCTCAAGAGTTTTAAAAAATACATATATGCAACATGGATGGTGGCATCTGATATTTTTTCTGAAGTGAAAAAAATCTTTAGCACGACGTAGAAGCTTCTGAAATTATACCCTGCTGCCTTCTGTTTTACAGAAGAGAACGTCTTGTATTCTGAGTAATGGAAAATAGATTGCTAATTAGCAGAAAATATTCTTTAGTCTCAATTTCAAAGTCAATTGAATGGTGTTCATCCCTCTGAATCAAGTTCACTTTAGGTCAAACCATTGGAATTTGGAGTTTGAAGGCAGAGTGAAGAACATTTAATTTTCCTCTGCAAAGTTTTATTTCAACTGCTGCCTGTGGATCAGGTTTATGCTTCTGATGACTGAGAGTTACAATTTAATTATAAGTTACTATACCAGTTTTCTGAAGCATCACTTAAATTTTCTGGGGTCTGTCTTGATAGATGAAATCTATGGGAACAGCTTGATTTCCACTGTGATTGACAGCTGCAACTGCTCTGACTCCAGCGATATCGAACTCAGCGACGACTGGGCAGCAAAGAAATCTCCAAAAATCAGTCGAGCTAGCAAATCACCTAAACTCCCCAGGTAATAACGTCTTGGATATTTATTCTTCTTTTTCCCTAAGTGGCCTCTCTTCCTCCCTTCCTCCCCTGCCTCTTCTTCCCTCTCTTGACACCTTGTAAAATGAAAAGTAAACTCCTTTGGGCACACAGGAATTCTCTGTAAGATTGGGGTCCTCTACAGGATTGGGGTGAAGTTCTGGGGTGATCTCAGAGATTGGCATAGAGTTGGACTTTGGAGAAAATTTCTGGGACAAAATGTAATGGGAAACAATAGAGCACAACTTCTCCTAGTATCAAAGAAAGATTTTATAAACTCTCACACCTTTTCTTTGTTTTTTCTCTCTTGCCACCATGGAATATATTTTGTCCTTCAAGCAGACTGTTTTTTATTTTTGTTTGTTACATTTCTGCCAGTGAGCTCTTTAGGTGCTTGAGCTGGTGATCTTGACTCCCCTTGTATAGTGGGAGGTAGAAATAACTTCTGGCTTAGGGTAAGAACACTGACAACGTTTGTGGAGCCTTGGTTTGCTGTATGCTGATGTGAAAATCTGTCAGCTGAGGTGTCATGTTCTCATTTCTTGCAACTTTGCTCAAAGTCTGCATAGCTGAGATCTTTCATCTCTACACCTTTTAGAGATTAGTGGAAGATATATTGTATCTGACAGAACTGCTATAAGCTTTGTTAGATTAATTAGAAAGCATCCAGCATGAGTTACTGCAAGTGTGTCAGGTCTTCTGTGTCTTCAAATTTGACCCGTAATTCTCTGTCCTGTAGGCTCTACAGTCTTTATTAGTCACTTCAAGGACATCCTACCAGTTGTCTTCTTCTTAAATCTTTTCATTCAAAGACATGAGTTTTGTGTATTTTAGCTTGCCCATTGTTGTTTCTAAGTATTGCTTTACCTGCAGAATCAATATAGAAGCTCGCAAATCTCCAAAAATGTCACGAGCTGCACAGGAGATCTCAAGATCACCAAGGTTACCAATAAGAAAACCCTCTATTGGCTCACCAAGCCTGACACGAAGAGAGTTTCCTTTAGAAGATATTACTCAGGTATTGTGCACATTGTTACCATACCTGATTCAAATGCATTTCTTTCACAAGGCAGCATGTTGTGATAGAGATCCAATGATCAGCAATAAAAGTTTTCATTAAATTACAATAAGTAAATAGAACAAGAGAATTGCACCTTCCAGTTCACTACTAATGTTGGAAAGTGCCAATGGAGTATCAGATGTTGTTTGGTAAGTATCAGGACCACTTACTTTTGTCAGTGTGAATCCATGTGAGAGGTTTTATTCTAAGTGATGATGTTGGCTTTTTGAAAGTGTATGCGAAAACACTTCATCAGTTTCTCAGACTCATCTTAATGCCACCATCATTCTCTGCTTTGCTAGGGATTGCAGAGATAAGGAAATGTTTGCTTCAGAGGACCATATGATCTGTTTCATAATTAACATGAAACAGTCTTAATTGAAAGGAAGGAAAGGAATTACCACTTTGTGCTCTTTGTGGTGTTCCTGTCCTCTGGGTAAATGAAGCTTAGCAGGCTGTAAAACTGTCTGGGTTGTATATTTCATTAATAACAGCCTGTGTTCTTTAATTTTCTTCTGTCTGGTTTGTTTTTTTCTGCTCTCTTCTTTCGCTTTTTCTTTTTTATGAAAAATTCCAGAGCAATTACACGGAGATAGGACCAAAAGCCGTTTGAATAGAGCAGAAGACCTGAGGCTTAGATCCTGCTCCTGACACTGGCAGCATAACTCCTGGCCTTTGAGAAAAATCTATTGGTCTTTCAGACCCATAATAGGTGTACCATGGCAACAGTGGTTTGGGAAGTTGCTTTAGGAGCTCCAGGGGAATATATGTTTGTTGTTATGAGCAATTAATTTCTGTCTTGTTCATTGTTCTATAAAGTGATTCATGAGTGTAGAACCAACAGGCAGGGTGTATCACTCTCTGAAATACAGAATAGCTGTGGTCCTGCTGGGCAGGAGCGGCAAGTGCCAGAAAACAGACCTGTTCTCACTAAGGAGGCATTCTCCACTAAGAGTTGTTCAGATCTTCAATAGCTTCAATCACCCTGTGGCTGTTGCATACATCATTTCTGATGGCGTTAAGATATCAGAATGAGTTTTCTTAATGACTGGGTAAAACTGTTGCTACATAGGCACTTTAGGCTGTTTCAATACAATAAAAACAACAGAAACTGAAATTGTATTATCACTTGCAATAGCTTGATTGCTCTGCAGTTTTTTGTTGGAGCTTGATACAGATTTTATCAGGTAAAAATGATCTTGTTTTTGTTTTGCAGCACAACTACCTTGCTCAGGTCACATCTAATATCTGGGGAACCAAATTTAAAATTGTGGGTTTGGCTGCTTTCCTACCAACTAACCTTGGTGCAGGTAAAAGTAAACTGTTGATTTTTTTGCGTGTCAAATTCTTTTTAACAAACTAGAAACTTATGCCATGAGATTTTTTTGCAAGTGACCAAAAGGCTTCTTTAACAAAGCATTTATTTTTTGTGAACAGTGGGAATTAGATCTTATTAAATTCACTGTAACTAAAGGAGGTTAAAATCTATAAATACAATAATGAGATGATCAGTAAAATGCTAAAAGTCTCACTTGTAATAAAACAGTCAATTAACATTTGAGCCCAGACTTCTATTTTGACAGTTTATTTGAACAAAACCCACACAAATAAAAAAAGGGTTTTGCAAGAGGACTATAGAAATAATAGGTTTTAAGTTACTGCAATAGAAGTATTTTTAGAAGTCAGATTTTTATAGTTATTTAGCTACACATTATACAAAAAAGCTATTACAGCCTCATGCTCAAGATTCTTCAAGTCAGTGCAGAGCCTCATCACATGGTTCTCCTGCTGGAGCATTGGTAATCTGGTAGCCATCATTAAAAGCAGCCACTGTCTATCAACCTTTTTCTGGGTAGGCCAGTTCCACCCAATAGTCCTGTTGGAAGGAAGACGGCTGGGTAAAAAACAGGCTACCACCTCGCAGAACTGAGCTCTGAACTGAAGTATTAACACAAGTCTAGCAGTTTAATGACCTCTCTAAAAAACTTGTTTTGTCCCGTGTTGCATTATATAGTTGGGCCAGAAGTACTGAAAGGCGCCTGGATGCAGAATTAGATGGATAGCTTTTGTGGCTATATGGACTGCTGTCAGCATTTGAATGACAACAGGTCATTCTAATTCTTTCACTGCCAGGGGCAGATAGGGAAGGATATAAGCGCACAGTAAATGTATTGTGGTTCTTCTTTCAAATGTTCTCCCAGTCTCCAATGGTTTGGGTCCCACAGGTTTCCTGAGCCCAGTGGGATTTCTTTGTATGTAGTAGCCATCAGCAGATTTCCTTCCCAAGAGCTTTCCAGTTTCCCCCTATAAGTTGGTAGCATCCTGTGGTGAAAAGTTTCAAAAGTAGAATGGGAAAAAGTACTTTCCTTTCATAAAAATAGACGTGAATACAAGATGAAGTAATTAATAATTTAATTACAGAGATGCTGCTTCCATTTAAAGAGAAATAGCTGAAAGCAACAATCTCTTTTATCCCATTTACGCAAAGTGTTACATAGTGATTTGACAAATAATGGCTCACCCATGCACATGTATACAGTAAATAACAATATTCATGGCCCTTCCGTCTGCTTTGAATTGCATCTTCCTTAGCTTTACATGCTATTTGTGTAACAGACTTTTTTGTTTCTTGTTATATTCTTTCTCTAGTAATATATAAAACCAGTTTGCTGCATCTGCAGCCCAGGCAGATGACAATATATCTCCCAGAAGTGCGGAAAATTTCAATGGACTACATTAACATGCCTGTCTTTAATCCAAATGTTTTCAGCGAAGACGAAGATGATTTACCAGGTAAGGAGGAGCTGGAGGGCTGCCATGTCGCAGGTTAAGCTAGATGGAGGTCAGGTTGGTTGTGTCATGGTCCCCTTTGGTAAACACACAAATCAAAATCTTTTAGTCTGGTGGGGTCCTGTAGAACTCAGTTAGAATAAGGCTAATACGTATTATGGGCATTGTTTTCTATAATGTGTGGAAAATATAATCCACGAAGAGCTCCTTAGTTTCAAGTTCATTGGGAAATTAGTCCTCTGCTAATTCATCTTAGTTTACTAGGAATTCTCCACAGACAGAAGCCTTGCATTCTGCATCTTGATAGGACAGAATTGTGATGTGTTGGAAACCCAAACAGGTTGCTCTTGAGACCTGATGGCATCAAAGCACAGCCTGCTGATAGGAGCTGGGCTTGGAGGGCAGGTTCCCATAAAACTCAGCCACCGCTTAAGAAGAGATAAATGCTCATTTGGATTTTTATCACTACTGAGAGGCTAAAGTAGTAAAGTGGTTGATTAACAAAGCAGGATCAGTAAGATCTTTTCACTTCACTGAGATGTACGGTAGCAGAAGATATGAGCAGTGCAGTGAAGGTTTGGGTGCAGGTGATGTGGTGTGGGAGGTGAAAGGACTGGAAGTACTCAAGACTTCCTCCAATCAAAACATAATAATCATGCCAATAAAATTAACAAACAATAGAAAATAAGATAAATTAATACATTTTCAGAATTTTCATATCATTGAGGTATTCCTGTTGCCAGGTCACAGGTTTTTGGAACTATGGAAGTGGCTGTCATGCCAGTACCCTTTAAAGAGGAAGGAGTATTAGCCCTGCAAAGCAATTAAAGACTTGTGCTAAAGTCTACTGAAACAAATGAAAATGTTCTCATTATTTCAGACCAGAGTTTCAACTGCTGACAGCAGCAAAGCTTTTGTCTGACCCAAGCATCAGCGTAGTCCTCTGGACTTCTAAAGAAATACTTGTATGTTTCAAATTAAGCCCATTTTTTTCACAATCTGGGGGACTTGGCTTGTTTAATTTCTGTCTGCATGATACTCACCAGTAGTATCTGAAGAAAATAATAGAGACATTGGTGACCGTATATATATTATTAATAGGAAGCACCCAACATTTTCTATTATGAAACATGGTCCAAGCTGTCAGAAAGTAATATAAAACCTAAATAGAAAAGAAAAAAGTTAATAGAAAATTTTCACATCTCTTCCTGAAAATTGGGTTGAATCTGCACTAAGAGATGAAGTGGTGCTCATAATTGCAGGTACACCACATAAACAGAGAGCAAATTATTAGAGACTCCTATAACAGCTCTTTGAGAGGGCTAGTAGTAAAAGAATCATACTACCCTGTCCTCTGTAAGAGCCTTCCTCTTGTCCACTTTTCCCTTTCTAATTTCTTCTGAAAATTTACTTCTGATTTAGTAAATGGTGGCTACTTAAATCTTCAAAAATGTTTTTGGGGATATCCTTTCTAAAGCCTGCATGTAAAGGAAGAAAGTACCATATACTAAAAGAAAAGGTATTGCAGGGTAAATAATGATTACATGATAGATTAAAAAAAACATAGCAGTAAACTGCTCTTGGGTAGTGCAATGTTCATAGTGAGGTACACTTAGGACAGGTGTATTTTAATGTAGTCAGTAAAGACTTGGCAAGACAAATGCACAGTGAATTGATTTAACTTAAAAAGTATGCAAACTAATCAATTAAAAACCATTGGAGAAATGAAGAAAACATTGGATTTAAACACTCAGGAGTATTAAGCGACACCACAACAAATGATATTTTGTTGGATAAGGCAAAATGACAGCAACATCGGGGGTTGCTGAAGCCAAGCTAACAATTAAACCTCAGGCTCTGGCAGCTAAATTGCTAAGCCTGCAGGCATCAGGGTGAAAGCATGGCCTGCCAGCCAAGCACAGAACCACAGAACTGACTTAGGGTCAGTTAAGTTTGGCTGTTGGTCTTCCTCTAAAGGAATGAACTGAACTACCATAAGTATTGGCCAGTGTAGCCANAATGTTCTCATTATTTCAGACCAGAGTTTCAACTGCTGACAGCAGCAAAGCTTTTGTCTGACCCAAGCATCAGCGTAGTCCTCTGGACTTCTAAAGAAATACTTGTATGTTTCAAATTAAGCCCATTTTTTTCACAATCTGGGGGACTTGGCTTGTTTAATTTCTGTCTGCATGATACTCACCAGTAGTATCTGAAGAAAATAATAGAGACATTGGTGACCGTATATATATTATTAATAGGAAGCACCCAACATTTTCTATTATGAAACATGGTCCAAGCTGTCAGAAAGTAATATAAAACCTAAATAGAAAAGAAAAAAGTTAATAGAAAATTTTCACATCTCTTCCTGAAAATTGGGTTGAATCTGCACTAAGAGATGAAGTGGTGCTCATAATTGCAGGTACACCACATAAACAGAGAGCAAATTATTAGAGACTCCTATAACAGCTCTTTGAGAGGGCTAGTAGTAAAAGAATCATACTACCCTGTCCTCTGTAAGAGCCTTCCTCTTGTCCACTTTTCCCTTTCTAATTTCTTCTGAAAATTTACTTCTGATTTAGTAAATGGTGGCTACTTAAATCTTCAAAAATGTTTTTGGGGATATCCTTTCTAAAGCCTGCATGTAAAGGAAGAAAGTACCATATACTAAAAGAAAAGGTATTGCAGGGTAAATAATGATTACATGATAGATTAAAAAAAACATAGCAGTAAACTGCTCTTGGGTAGTGCAATGTTCATAGTGAGGTACACTTAGGACAGGTGTATTTTAATGTAGTCAGTAAAGACTTGGCAAGACAAATGCACAGTGAATTGATTTAACTTAAAAAGTATGCAAACTAATCAATTAAAAACCATTGGAGAAATTAAGAAAACATTGGATTTAAACACTCAGGAGTATTAAGCGACACCACAACAAATGATATTTTGTTGGATAAGGCAAAATGACAGCAACATCGGGGGTTGCTGAAGCCAAGCTAACAATTAAACCTCAGGCTCTGGCAGCTAAATTGCTAAGCCTGCAGGCATCAGGGTGAAAGCATGGCCTGCCAGCCAAGCACAGAACCACAGAACTGACTTAGGGTCAGTTAAGTTTGGCTGTTGGTCTTCCTCTAAAGGAATGAACTGAACTACCATAAGTATTGGCCAGTGTAGCCACAGTGCTATCTGTACACCTTCCATGTTCATGACTGATGCTGACAAAAACCTGATGTTACCGAAAATGAAGTTATAGGGCATAGGTAGATGACTAGAATTTTTAATTAGAAATTAATTAGGAACTGGGCAGCATTTGGAGGAGTCCTGACAAATGGATCTCTTACATGATTTGGTCTTGCAAATCAGAGGTCTCCACAGATTTTGGCACACTTAAATATGGATATAAAACTGGATAAAAACTGGATATGACACTAGATCCTTGGTCTCTTTTCCTTCCACAAACCTACTGATACAACTCACTTATCAGTTTCTGTGGGGCTTTTTACAGGAAGTTTAATAAAAAAGAACTTGAAATATTCCTGGAAGTTCTAATATAGTATTTACACTTTTCCCTCTTTATTCTGTTCTGTTCCTTCTTGACTTCTGCACCTCTGCTTGGATCCAGTGTCCTCATTTTCCTGCTCCAGCTTTTCAGTGGTAGTTCCTATTGGAATCAACCACTTTTTGCAAAAGGAACTGCAGTTGAGCATTCTTCACACTTCTGCTCAAAATTATGAGAATTGCTTCTTGCCACATTTTCCCTTTCTCAGTGCCATCACATGTGGGAAATTTTTCCTAATATACCTATGCCTCTTTATACATTTCTGATTGCAGCCTGTCCAAACATTAATGCTGCAGTCACCCTGACTACAAGTACTACTTGTACACTTGAATCTTTTTGGCTTACCATCTATTTCCTCACATTTTCTCTTTACAAATCTTCTGAGAACTTTTATAAGTTTTGTCTGCATTTCATTCCGTCGTATTCCTCTCTCCCTGTTTCAGCTTCCTTCCTTTTGCATTGCTGGTGGGTTTGTCATTTACTATACTCAGCTTTTCCCAACTATTGTCTTGTGTTCTCCAGCTCTCCCAAGCTCATTGAGTCTCGGAACGTTATGCTAGATATTATACAGTGCCTTTAGTGCAAGTCTTCAACTTTTTTAGCCTCCACTTCTTTTATTTGCCTGTTTGTTTTGTTCAATTGTTTGTTGATGTATTTACTATCAAAAGTCCCTCCCTGAAGACCAGTGAGTCCTGATTTAGCAAAACTTATTGATTTGAGCAGAAGCAGTTAAAACTTGATGATGAGTGGATGCTATTTGATATCGTGACAGTCCAGGGGGATCGTAGTGTGGGCTGAAAGCACCATCAGACCTTGACCTCTGAAGTGTCACTCCCAAGAAGCGGCTTTAAGTTGATCACCAGCTGTTACAAGTAGCTCTTGTGCGATAGGAGTCACGGGAGACGGGCTGGCTTAGGTGTTCCCACTGAGCTCTGATCCACCGCTTTTGGGAACAGGTGGCAGCAGAGTCCCTACAGGTAGGGCGTAGTTTGAAGGGCCCCTCTGTGCCTGGGGCAGCCCCCGGGCCGGCCCTGCCCGTGGCGGGGAGGTTTGCTGGGGCGGGGAGCGGGCCCGGGGCGGCGGTGACGCTCTGTGTTGTCCCTTGCAGTGCCCGGCGCCCCCGGCGCGCCCGCCAGCAGCCCGCCCTGCACCGTCAACATCCCCATCGCGCCCATCCACAGCTCGGCGCAGGCCATGTCGCCCACGCAGAGCATCGGCCTGGTCCAGTCGCTGCTCGCCAACCAGAACGTGCAGCTGGACGTGCTGGCGAACCCGCCGGCCGAGGCGGGCGGCGAGGGGCCGGGGC
>VYZR01000236.1:51744-64513 GCA_013400675.1 Oxylabes madagascariensis | reverse complement strand
TTTGCGTTTCTGGGTTCCAATCCAGCCGAGTCTTGGCAAACTGACAACTCAGCGAGTGCACCTTCAGCTAAAGACACCAGGAAAAGATTTTTATTAGCAGAAGATAACCATCAAAGTAAATTACACCATGACTCTTTTAGGACAGACAGATACATTTGGGTGGAAACATAAAAGTGATTGCTGTGAAACTCATTAGAAAAGTAGACACTTCTCATAGCATTTTCAAGTGATATAGCGTTTTCAAGTGATATAGCATTCCTGCTGGCGACAGGGCAGCCAAAATAATCCCTCACTGGAGAACCAACCACTGGATGTATATTTATCAGATACCTAAATAATCTGAAAGGGAAGCAAAAATAATTTGAATCAAAAAGTTAACAATCTGAAAGCAGAAATATAGAATCAAATGCAAGTGTGTGAATTAATACAGTTTTAATGCTGTGAAGTGTTGGTCTCTGAACCAAGCCCAGCAAATCCCCTCAGCACATTTCCTAACTAAACACATCAGATGAGACCCATTGGGGTGTGACTGCAGAGAGCCATTTTAGTGTGGCAAGGAACAGAGACACAGCACCAGCATCTTGTATGACTGTACCCTTGATGCCCATATTCTATGTCCTGGGGTGTAAGATATAACCGCATATACCTTCCAAATACACTATAACTACAGGAAGAGAGACACAAGCATGCAGATCCAGAAGTCTGCTCCTCTACTTATATAATGGCTGTTGTAATTGAAATGTTTGTATAGCCCCAACTTACAGGGTTTAAGTTTAAATTATATGTTTTTGTTAAAAGCACCTCCAGCTCCCACAACAAGTTGTAAATCCTTTGAAAATTAATTCTTCAGCCTCTATGTAAGTTTTTTTTTTTTTCCCTAAAGAGGTACCTTTTCCAAAATTCTCTATTTTCTTTAGTTTTTTTTCTTAGCAATAACTATCTTTGCCTATCATGCAAAGTCTTAAAGTAAAATTAAATGCCACAGAAAATGCTGCACATTTTCAATGCTTATTGCATGTCTTTAATTTCTTAGTAAATTTATGTTGACTTAGGTGTGGGCAAGAGTTCTGTTGCAAGGATGAAAGTTGCCAACTAGTATGAGTGTCTCAGAAACTTCAGGGATGAGGTATAAGATTTAGGAGACCTAAAGTAAGAATAAGTTCCAGCATTACCAGATGTTTCCTATAAATGCAAAATGAAACCATAATGTGATTTCAAAATAGTCAACACTAATTTCCACTTTAACTCTACTAAATCATTAGTGGATGATGATAGGTGATCCTGATAATTCTAGCTGTCTGATGTTTTGCCATGAAGTTCTTGCTTTCAGTGGCTTATATTTTGCCAAATACAACCAATTGGAGTTCATTTTCTTTCTTTACTCTAGGTGGTTATGTTTTTGTTTTGGTTCTAAGATTTTGAACAGTCAGTTCAGCTGTTTCTGAGAAGAACTGGGGAAAAGAGTCNTATTATATATAAATATATATATCTCAGATTTAAAGGATGTTTGCTGAAAATATCACTGGGGATCTCATCTGCACTGAGCATGCTTCATCCCCCCCTAAAAAGTCTCATAAATACTAGTTATACAAGCATCCATTGGAACAGATTCATTACTCAGGGTGAATTTTCACTTCAGAAATCACTCTTGATCAGGAAAAACAAACAATTATACTGGGGAAAGAAGGAAAACCTTCTCGGCTCTAAGGAATCTGCTTCCCTGAGTCTCTCTGCTGCTCCAGTGCACAGTGCACATCCTTGAGCATTCTCACCTGGATCCCACTCCTGTTGTCCTGACCTGCTGGATTTTGCCAGCCCACAGCACTCCTGGGAGATCTACAGAGGGCCACTGCACAACTGCAAAAGCTGACTTCATTGTTCTTCTGTTGGAAAGAGGGGATTCAGCACCACGACTCCAACAGAAATCAGTCTATGTTGCTAAACTAACTTAACATCCCAAGTGCACTACATGCTTCTCTGTAAAAATCGGAGTAAGATTCACCTCAAGAACCACAAACTGAAGCCACAATTGATGATATATGTTACTGCCTATGACTGACACACCAATCTCAGCAATCCCCAGGGTGTCCTCCAAACCTTTGCTGGGCAGCTGATCTGTATAAGTGTTACCAGCTGCTTCTTGAATTCATCTAGTGGAAGCCTGGGCTGTGTAGCTAAATGTCTATTGACTATCCTTTGTGGATCTACTAAATGGAAATAGATGTGGTAAAATAATTACCTTTTTCTAAGAAATTTTGAAAATGTTAGAAGACAACATTGTCTGTAAGACTGAGTATTCCAAGATAGGAAATACTAAAATTAAGGTGGTTCTTTATAAACTGTCACTTGGGAAAAGATATGCTGGACTGGTGAGCTCTGTTATCCCTGTTATCTTGAAGAATCTCCCTGCAAATGTGTTTGATGTGGAGGACACGGGCAATAACAATTACCACCTGAAAGCCTGTAACTGCATGAACACATGGTAATTGTCTGAACCAACCACTAGACAACAATTATGCAGAAAAATCACTGGAGATTAGCACATGACTGCAAGGAGAACAGAGGAAATTAATTTAGATGTCTGGGAACACAGGAGTGAGTGATTCATCTCCCGTCCCTTTCAAGGAGTCATAGGATGGCTTAGGTTGGAAGTGACAGGTCAGAAGGAGGTCATCTGGTCCAAGCTCTCTACCCAAGCAAGGCCACCCAGAGATAGTTGCCTGGAACTATATCCAGATGTTTTTTTAATGTCTCCAAGTTAGAGATTCCACCCTCCCTAGGCAACCGCTGTCACTGCTTGGTTACCCTCACAGTGAAGAAGGGCTCTTCTTTGTTGAAAGGGAACCTCTCACCTCTCAGTTTGTGCCCATTGCCTCCAGTCCTGTCACTGGGCGCCACTGAAATTAATCTGGCTCTGTTCTCTGTGTACCCTCTGTTCAGGGACTTATACACATTGATAAGACCCCCCTGATCTCTTCTCCAGGCCTTCTATCCTCCAGGCTAAACAGTCCCAGCTCTCTCAAGCTTTCCCCATAGGAAAAATGCTCCAGACCATTCAGCACCTCCACGGCCATCCACTGGACTCCCTCCAGTAAATCCATGCTTGTACTGGGGAGTCCAGCACACTCCATGTGTGGCCTCACCAGGGTGGAGCAGAAGGGAAGATCACACCCTCAACCTTCTGGCAACTCTAAGAAGATTAATTTTGAAATTGTATCATGTGTGTGGGTCATAATCAGAGTGTGCAAATGACATCTCTGACTTCCAGGGACTGTATATTCCCGATTTTGTTTCCTCCTATAGTCTCCATTCTTCTTTTTCCCATCATAACTTAGAAAGGATCTTTCTGAAAGTACATCATATTTGTAGGAACAATTAATAAAATATATGTACTGGAAATACAATCGCAGTTTTAGATTTAACTCTTAAAAATTCAATAACCCAAAGTCATAAAGTACATGTAAATATTTCATTACACACATTTAATTGGACTAGGAATGTGCTTTTCTCTGATGTAGATTTATGAAATTGGCTGCAAAAAGGGATGGGGATGCTACTTGACTCTTCTTTCTATTTTATGATGGAGTATAAATCATTGTCAGTATTTTAATATATTGAATATTATTAATGTTTAACTAGTGTCTATAAATTTTTTATTAGAACTTTTCTTTGAATAATTGCTTCAAATTAAATTGATTTTTTTTTTTTTTAATACGAAAATGCTACAGACATTTACATTTCTCAGAATGTTCTTGAAAGGGAAATTAAGAGCAGAGAGATATACTGGAGATTTAGTATTTGCTGACATAGGGGAAGCATTCCTAAAGAAACTTGGGTTTCAAAGGGTCCGTGTTAGCGCCTTTCTATATTTTACATGGAACAGATTCCTAAAAAAAAACAACAAACAAACAAACAAACAAACACAACAACAAAAACCAAAACAAACAAACAAACAAAACTACCAAGCAAATGCAGAATAAATGACATAAACACACACCATATTAAGTATATTGCTGGATGGAGAATTCCAGTTATGAACATCGTCAGTGTAGAGGCAACCTTCTTACACCACAAGTCTCCAGAGGCGAGCTGTCTGAGGCAGATGGAAAGGAAACAGTGCTGGAAGATGAGCCCTGGCAAGCGGCTTGTTCAGAGCTGCTCTCAGGACCCTCCCCAGACACCGTGCCAGACTTTGCTGCCTGAAAAGCCACTGCTGCGGTGTGTGCCCTGTGCCGAGCTCCCTGGTTTCATCTTGAGATGTCTGCGCTGGACAGGACAGGGATTCTTGCTCCCTCTGACGGGCTGAAACCTGGGGAGCAGGGCTAGCACAGGAGTTCCTTCATCAGCTGCTTCCACTTCAATCAAACTTTCTTATACACCTGGACAGCAGCTTTTTACTTTAGCTGGCCTCTGGCGAGCTCACAACTACTAAAATATGCTCCTCAGTTAGCTTAAGCAGGTGACATGGTAACCAGAATTCTTGGATTTAGCATTAGTAACTTCTTGTAATCTCAACTGCGGGCTGCTGGCTAGGATTGAGTTTCTCTCAACAGCTTGGCTTCCTTGAAGGCAAAACATCACCTGATAATGATTTTTGCTAGTAGGAGACAGACAAAGTTACAGGTTAAAGTAACAACACAGCAGGATGCCACAGTTCAAGTCACACTTCAGCTGCTGCTGAGTCCAGCCCTGCCCGTGTATTAACCGAGGCAGCTGCCTGGATCCTGAGTGGTTTCACAGTACACACCAGCACTGCCCACTGCAGCCACACGCCGGTACCTGAACTACCTTTAAATAAAAATATAGCTTGGAGAAACCACACTGCTGCCTTATAAGAGTGTCCCACATTAATGTTACTCAAGACTACGGATGTAAAACACAGCACTACTGCAACCAATTTGCTTCCAGGACTCGGCCTCTCTCATTTACAGCTCACCTCCGATGGCGTTTTTGCCACACAAGAATATGGCCCTGGGGATGCACACTTACAGAGCACCATCTCTCGCTCTCATACCCTAGGTGTGAAGGATGTAATTGGTTGGCCCTATGGCCCTAGGGACAGGGGTGGGGACGTGCTCCTTGGTGACTGGGAAGGGGCCCTACCCAGCCCTCCTCCCTACGCTGAAACCAGCCCCAGGGCAGCCCCGGCCATCAAGGGGATGAAAGGAGGCGCCAAAAAAAAGTGTGCTTCTGAAGTATGTGCTTGTTGGGATTTTTTTTTGTGGTTTTTTTATGTTTTAAATCACAGAAAGCTGTCGGGGTTGCAGTGTGTCCCATCAATCAGCGTACCACGCAGTGTCTATATTAAACATCCTACCGAGTCTCACAGGGAGCGTGAAATTTCCAGTGACACAAGATTATATTCAGCAGGCTTTCTTAAACAATTTATATGTTACAGGACTAAAAGGTCAGTGAGCAAAAATTGTATTTTATCTTCCCTGCATATATATTGCTTGATGATTTGGTCAAAAATGTTACAAATACAGATGCAAGTGAAAAACATGACTATGCATAATCAGAGATGGGAAAACGAGAGGGTTATACTGCTCATTTCAGTCCCTGAACAACAGATTCACAGAATGATTGTGCATTGCTAGGGAAAGCAGCTTTTCTGTCTCTTATAGCTATTTTCAATCTTTTGCCTTGCCATACCTGCAAAGCTTGTGTAATATTACTAGCAAAATACATATTTTAACAATTTCTGGCCACCTCCAGTGCAAAAATGCATGAAGACCTAGCTCATACTTCAACTGGCAATATTAGAGAAATGCAAATGAGTCACATTTCCATCCTATTGATTGCTAAGGGGTTTGATCTTGTCTTCAAATACTTGCAGGGATGGGGGGGCCTCAGTAGACCTGGTAAGTCTGGTTGGGTAATTAGTGCTAGAAAATCTGAAGTTCATGTTTCCTGTTTAATGGGGTAGATATGCTGTACTTTTCGGTCAAAGAATTCATCAAAGGAAAGGGGAAAGACCAAATTCAGACCTTCTCTGTAGTGACTGTGCCTTGTCTCAGCTGAACCAAGGCAGGAATTTTTAGCAGTGAAGTTTCTTTTGTGTTGAATTTAAAAATAGTTTTCATTTCAGCGAAAAGAAATAAAAACAATAACAATTTTTTAATGCACAGGACAGACAGTAGGGCACAAGGCATTTCTGGGCTTTTTGCCCAGCTCTGTCATTGACTTCTTCATTATATCTTGTGGGTCCGTTTTATGTTTTTAAAGTTAAAAAAAAAAAAAAACAGTAATGCAACTGTTAAGAAAAAGGAGAGGTTTGATTCACTGCAGAGTGATCTGTAGGGTCATGTTGCAGGCTGGGTTAAGACATCTTCAGTGTATTTCAGTCCTTCTCTATATCCATTTTGCCATTTTTCTTTATTATGTACTGGCCTCAAATATGTTTTCTTCAGGGCAAATCTCTATCTGGCTGCATGGGTACAGCAAAGTAGCCATGCAGGACAGAGACATCTGTGCTAGCTTTAGAGTACATGTCCCATTACAGAGGACACTCCTACAGGCAAAGTCACCAGGCTTCTCTGAGAGGCATGAAGGACCATGCTGAACTGGTGGAGACCCTCTTAATGTTTTGAGTTAGCTCAGAGCCATGATGCAATATGCAGCATAGACATGGGAATTTTCGACAGGATGGCATAAACAGAGCACTTGCTTCATTCTGCAGGAGGACACAGGAAGGGCTGCTTACACTTTATTGATCCTTGTCACAACCTGCTCTTCTTGGTGAATTTGGGGAATGGGCTCTGTCCACACACACGTGTGCACACAGGCGACGTTACCAGAAAACAGCAGGAGGAAAGGTATGGAGAGTGCATGTGGAACTCTCACAAAAGGCATAAGCTCGGGAGACTTGTGTTTCTCTTGAATCTGAGATAGCTGATAAACTCAGAACAGCAAGAGCCTGCAGATTGTCCAAGGCCATCACCTTGGCACGGCAAGAGCATCAGCACCGGGCTTTGTAACTCACAACATAGTCAAGGAGGTGGTGGCTGCCATAGGTAGACAGAGCACAGTCTACAGCATTGATACAGGGAAGGGAGGGACTTCTGAACACCTTCCTAAAAGCTACTGGTGCACTACTCTGAACCTCTGATTCTCAGTGACTATTCAGAGTTGGCCTCCCCACTGCTGCTCTAGCTGGGTAAAATGAGTGACTGAGAGGGGTAACTGAGTGGACTGTACCAAAAATTACCTGCTGTTACGATGCCTTAAGCTTCAGCTTTCATATTTTCAGATTCTGTGCTGCCTAGGGATGTAGTTCTGAGCCTCATATTAAGTGCCAGTAAGCTCTCTTCACAGAGTAGGGAGACAAAACAAATTCTTTTCCTGCTGCGGACCAAGGACAACTTTCAGGCCCAAAAGCATAAACAATGGTGGGCTGAAGGGAGTAACAAGAAGGATGGGACCTCACAACCTGAAGCTGCAATTGGACAATTAAACCCCAATAAGCAAATGCCCCAAAACTTATAAAAATGTAAGATCTCGTGACTGGTCAGATATTTTGTGACCATTCTTAGTCCATCTTAGGTGTAGCCCTGGTCAGCCTCCTGTCCTGCCCAAGGTGGGTCCTGGAGGCCTTTCAATAAATACCTACTTTATTCTCTAGATCTGTCCAGTCTCTATTTCAGGTCAGCCTTCCAAGGCATCAGTTAACAGTGACTGCTTTATTCTCTTATTAATAATTGCGTAACTCACAAAATGTGTTCCTATAAATGCTGGCGGTAATCTGTATCTCCCCCTGACTGTATTTCCCTTGTCTGGAAAATTAACCTTCTTCTCCCCCATAGCTGGAGACAAGCAGACAGTGCAAAGAAGATTCAATACTTTCCTTGTAAGGAACTGGGGAGGCAGGAGAGAGGAAAGCTTTTATAGGGGCAGAGAAGGAGAGGCCAGAAACATATCCCAGGTATGAGCCCACTGACCTGACCTAGAGGTCACTCATAACATCTAGGTACTGATAAAAATATAATACTTACATTAACAATAATGGTGGCATTAAATTACCAAACTCCTTAGACAGATGGTGCTACAGGCTGTTCTGCCTCTTTCATTTGGTGCATAAAGCACACATAAGTAGATAGTCATGTAAAGATTGCTAAGAATTCCTGTTCACAGCTGACTTTTTGCAGAGACCGATTTTTAGACGCTGTTTAATTTTTGGAAACAGAACATTTCAGTCCACAGAATTTTTATCTCACTAATAGATCTAATAGGCTCATGAATGGACAGTAAAATCTTTGCCTTTATATTCTTCAGCCTTGTTGCTAAGAGCTATATGAGTAACAAACTGTTCACATAAAATTTCACATTTTTCTGCACTAAAACTCCAACAGGAAGAAAAAAAAATCTGCTGACATTGATTAAGATTTTGAAAAAGCTCCTACGGATTTGCCACACCAGGCTGCCAGTTTATAGTCTGGGAACATTATCACAGTTTCATTTCCACAACAAAAAGGCTCCATTCTTTTCTTCAAGGTCTGACCTTCACCCTGTCCTTGGTGTTTTGCATCAGAAATGCACTTGTGTTGTCAGCCCCTCCATTAGCACTCACTTATCAAGCGTGCCAAAGAAAAGTAAAAGAAAAGGACAAGTGTCTAACAGGTTACTATAGTTTCTTTTGTGCTCTCACAATTTGTAGGCTTCAGGCATTTAAAAATGTAATTAACATTTGTGCA
Source organism: Oxylabes madagascariensis (assembly GCA_013400675.1). NCBI lineage: Eukaryota > Metazoa > Chordata > Aves > Passeriformes > Timaliidae > Oxylabes > Oxylabes madagascariensis. The sequence continues at coordinate 55,823 of VYZR01000236.1, read as the reverse complement.
TATGATAAATTAAAAAAATGGGTGAAGTTTTCACACTTGAATGTTAACAATTTCCATTGTCTGTTACCAGTAAATTTCAATGGCTGGTAATTTCTACTCTACAGATTTTTGTCAGGCTATAATGCTGATAGGTTGTACTAAGCAGGCTATACCAAGTTGGGTGGGAGTGTTGAACTGCTGGAAGGTAGGAAAACATTGCAGAGGAATCCGAACAGACTGGATTCATGGGCCAAGACCAAGTGTATGAGGTCCAGCAAGTGCTGGGTCACAACAACCCCATGCAGTCCTACAGGCTGGAGAACAGTGGCTGAAAAGCTGCCCTTGGAAAAGAACCTGGGGGTGCTGGTCAATAGGGACTGAACGTGAGCCAGTGTGCGCCCAGATGGCCAAGAAGGCCAATGGCATCCTGGCCCGGATCAGCAATAGTGTGGCCAGCAGGACCAGGGCAGTGATTGTCCCCCTGTACTCAGCACTGCTGAGGCCATTCCTCGAGTGCTGTGTCCAGTTCTGGGCCCTTCAGTACAATAAAGACATTGAGATTCTGGAGCATGTCCAGAGAAGGGCAACGGAGCTGGGCAAGGGTCTGGAGCACAATGAGGAGCAGCTGAGGGAGCTGGGGCTCTTTAGCCTGGAGAAAAGTAGGCCCAGGGGAGACCTTATCCTTCTCTACAACTCCCTGAATGGAGGCTGTAGCCAGGCGTTGGTCTCTTCTCCCAGGCAGCAAATGACAGGGAGAGGACATAGCCTCTAACTGTGCCAGGGAAGATACAGGCTGGATATCAGGATGAATTTCTTTATGAAACAGGTTGTTAAGCATTGGAATGGGCTGCCCAGGGAGGTGGTGGACTCACCATCCTGGGAGGTGTTGAAGAAATGACTGGACGTGACATTTAGTGCCATGGTGTAGTTGACAAGGTGGTGATTGCTCAAAGTTTGGACTCGATCTCAGAGGTCTTTTCCAACCTAAACAATTCTGTGATTTTACAGACACAGAACAGGAAACCATTTAAATGTTCAGTGTAAAATAAAAGGTATTTTCCCTCCAAAAGTGAAAGATAAGAATTTCAATTATTGCAGGCTGATAGGTGGGAGACATCTTGCTAATATTACATATTGCTAATTCTTTTTTCTTTCACTGCCATTTTATATAGTCATTTAGTCACAAGCTATGAAAATGTGTGAATAATCCACTTCTGCTACGCCGAATTAACACCGCTCCATAAGCAAATCAATTATGATCTTGGCAACATCTGAAGGTATGGCAAAATTAATGCAGTGGAGAATAGAGAGATCATGCAGCCAGAGATCTCACATGACAGTGTTCTTCCTCCAAAATACCCCTGGTTAAATTCCAGAGCAGACTAATTGTTAATAGAAAATATAATTTTACAGTTATCCTACAAGGAGTCCCAAGGTTTTGGGGTTGTCTAGTTTAAAAAAATTATGGTATCTGTATCACAAAACCGTGCATCACAGGTGACAGCCTGGCTGGCAAACTCAGCAGCATATCCAGTAACTATTGCATTAGCCCTTGGTGCCAGCATTTGCAGGTCAGAGGATGGTAACACAGCACCAGGAAATCTGCATGTTTGTGGTAGTAACCTGAACTTCTTTCTCTGAGGCTGACAGGGCGATGCCTAAGAAAGGTGCTAGTTCACACAGTCCTTAAAAATGCAGTTGAGGCTTAGTCTCCAGGAGGACATTATACCAATTTGAGCAATTAGGCTTAGAAAGAGACAGAATTAAGTCAATACTACTGAATTTTGTAGATGTGTCTCTTTAAAGATTGATGCCCAAGAGAAAAAAAAAATGCTGTAACAGAGAATTTGGAAGTAAAACCTCAGCATTTTAATAACTGCAAAAGCCATTTTTGCTGGAATGCCATGAACATTATTGCTGTAAGATAAAATGAAGGATGGTCCTATAAACAATACATAAAAAGACAAAGACACTACTTGTCATACTGCTTATTTCAGGGCTAAAATGCTGGCTACAAGTTCCGATTGCCCTATTTTAATGTTCCCAGCTGGCTTCTGCAGGGAAATGCATACTTTTTCTCATGAAGGAATGAGACTATACCTTCATCTAATTCATATACGGAACACAGGAAAACTGTCTCCCTGTTGCCTTTTTGTTCCCCATCTCCCTGGACTGGTGAGACAAAAGTATACTAATCGCAGATCACTAGCACTGATATGAGACTTTCTGGAAAACACTGTAAATAAATCAATGTTTAATCAAAGGGACGTAATAAATTCAGTTGAGAAGCCTCACTCCATTGCATCTCTCCATGGTCTCTCTAGTCTATAGGATGTCTAGTATATCTGCTGGTGGCAGGTGTGACCATCACAACAGCATTAAAGGCATTCATCTGCCTGCACATGAATAGGATGATTCAGAGATAGGATGAAGAAAGAGAACCTAGAATATTTATTCCTCCCTAAGTGAAGCCTGGAGAAAGGACAATGAAACTAAGAGCTTGGGAGTAAAAAAANAAGGGCCAGGGCTCTGGATCCTGCTGGGAATCACAACCCAGAGACATCATCACCTCATAGGGCAGCAGCTTGTAGGTAAATTCTGAGAGGTTCTTGGAGGGACAGATTATCCAAGGCATTCAAAAAGGGTTACAGATTTGGACTCATGAAGCAGGTGAAAAGATTCAGATTGGATGAAGACATGGTTAGAAGAGAAGGTGAAGATGAGTTTAGAAAATTTGTTTCAGAATCAGCAAAAGGATGATTAGAAATGAGAGCAGAAAAGGATAAGTATTTTGGCAATAAAGATAAATTATCATGAATAGGTGTGGTAATGCTACATAGAATAAAATAATTATATTTAATAAGTGAGTAGATGGAGAGACAGAGAGAATGAGAAATCAAAGGTAACAGTAAGGCTACAAGATAAGGAGGACAGTAAAATTCTGAACAAAAGAAAAGGGACAGAAGAACATCCTGGGGACAGCTAAAGAAGTCTCATCTGGAGAGTCTGAAATGGCAAGGTAACACCAAAGAAGCCATGTCAGAGACAAAAATTCTCAACGGGGGAAAAAATAGTTGTAAGCAACAGAAATGGTTGGAGAGGATGAGGTAGTCAAAATAGATACTATAAAGATAAAAGGAGGAGGACCAAGGGTGAAAACTTGAATAGATAGTGGAGAGGGAGTGGATCTACCAGAGGAGGTGCTGAAGAGAATTGTGTGTNCATACCAAGCCCCTGTAGCTTGATCACAGACCACAGGCTAATTTTAGCTGATACTCTTAGCACAGACTCACCAAATGATAAGATGGAAAGGAAGAAGATGTGGGGAAGTGCCAGTAGTCCTGCATTAAGGAGCATCCCAACTGAAAGAAGCCCTCTGGCTTGGCTAGGAAAGAACATAGGTGAAGGGGGTCTCCACAGATAATGAAACTAGATAAAACAGAAAGTCTGACAACTAGAAGACAGGAATGAATATTTGGAAGTCTAACTGGGTGTGTGAAAAGCTCAGTGGGAAAGTGCAACCATGGTTGCAAGCTGACTGAAAAAAGCTGGAGAAGAGAGGCAGGGCAGCAGAGAAACTGTTGAGGAAGAAAAGAACAATGGGCATTAGGACTGTGTCAAACAAGGAGTAGAGAGGAAACACCAAAGAAATCTTACCCTCCAAGGCAGAGAAAGCAAGATGAGTTTGGATTTAATTGAGAGTAAACAGAAGAGGTAGGAAAATCAAAGTAGTTTTAATTGTCTTAAAGCAGATTTTGCTCTTTAATACTAGCAAAGGATTGCACACTTTGAAATTGTCACTTGCAAGTGCAAGATCCAAAAGTCTTAATAGATGTAGACCCATATATTAAATTGATGCCATAGTTGACCTTGTTTTCCGAAGGAGAGACAAGAGTTTAATTTCTATGGAAGCTTTCCAGCCACTAAAAGCACAATTGAACTAGACAAAATATCATAAAATCTGCCTCCGTTATGGGGCAATCTAGCCATTAGAGCTGGGGTGAAAACATTTTGGAGAATGATTAGGGTTGAGTAACAGATTTATAGCCCCAGGAATTGCAGAATAAAACTCTATGGGAACTCCTATTTTCAGGTTTTCT
>VYZR01000213.1:13990-41713 GCA_013400675.1 Oxylabes madagascariensis | reverse complement strand
CTTCTGCTTTTTAAACAAAATGAGCAAACAAGAAGCAGTTTAGGAAGATGATTATTCTGAAGAGAGGATTTTGGAGTCAGGATCCTGAGCAATGCCCACGTGCAGCCCAAGGTAGGCTGTTACGTTCTAGAGAGAGGATTTGTCTATATATATCTTTGGTTTAAGTTTGGTTGAAAAAATTCACAGTTTCCAGATCCAAAGTATGGATTTGGTTTTTATTTTAGCAGGAAATATCCTAAAATGTGAGGTCTTGCATCACTGGATTACAGACAATGCTCCTTCTCCACGTGTCTGGCCAGCATTATTTCCTTGCATTGGAAAGAGTACCAACATTTTCAGTGGTTATTTATCAAGTTAATAAAGCAAAGCATCCAGCCTAAACTGCTATGAAACATAAAGAAAAGGAAAGTTTTTCCAGTTGGCTGAAAAGACCTTTTGATTTAGGGCTAAGGATAGCTGCCCTTTTTTTTTTTTTTTTGAGTGATGGAAATGTCACTAGCCAAGTGTCCAGTCCTCAAAAGTTAAATTATTCCTCATCTGAGAGTAATTTGGAATAGACTATCAGATAGATTATGAAGACCCATATCAATCCACACCTTTTTTTTCTTTTTCTTAATTTTTTCATCCTGGATCATAAACAAAAAAGCTCCATATAAAATTGCCTGCCTGATTTCTGATATGCCCCAAGTAGATTTGATTCACCAAGGTCTTATTCTATCTAATCTGACAAGAGTCCAGACTGCTTTATGCATAATAAATAAAGGCATTTGTGATATAACACAACCTGCGTTTGCGTGCCCTGTGCTGTTTTTTTTGGGATGCATGGGATGTTGATGGCTTTTGGACTTTTATATTGTTTTGGAATTTTTTTTTTCCCTGAGATAATTGTGCTCAGGTGGCTGAAGAAAAATACAATTATCTGACATGACAAGCAGCAGCTAGTTTGAATCCTAAATGAAATGTCAGTCAAAATAAATGACAATGTTATGGAGATATAGTACCCTCATTATGACTAAGGTTTGAACTGGGTTTTCATTATGAAATGTTGATGATGGATACAAGACTTTTAGAACTTAAAAGGGAACCTTTCTAATCCTGGTAGTCAGACATGAGGGCAAAAGCCTCTTGCAGGTAGTGAGGGTGATGCCTCAGATGCTACCAGGGTGAAGGAAGCACAATGGCTTAATGAAATTTTCTGATTCTATTTAGATCAAATATAATATTTGATGTGGCACCATCCATATTCTTGTAGTTCTTATTCTTCTGGATGTGATATAATGGTTATCCAGCAGCCACATAATGCTGTATAGGTATGTGATGTGCTAGAGCTTTGTTTAAATGTTTGATGCTGAGAAGAATTTTTGTGTTGGTTCTTCCAAAAGAGATACTTGGCTTAGAGCAATTTTTTTACAGTGCTTGACCTTGCAATATTTTCACTATTATCATTATCACAACAACCTTTCAGTGTTAAATACAGCATCATGAATCTACAGATTATTTTCAAATGTGTTCAGTAACTTTTTATTATTATCAGATCGAACATCATTGCGTCACTTTATGTCTGTTATGTAAATGTGGAACAGACCTGAAACAAATATTGAGATTTGTTGTGTCTTATTTCCCATCCATAAAAGTGAGTGTGGCTGAGCATCAGAGAATCAGATGGATTGATTTTCCCATCAGGCTTGGGAACCCCAAATCTCTGGGTCTGATAATTTCTATCTACAAATTAAGCATTTAATAAATCTTCACGTCACTTCCAGAGCTGATTACTGTTGTGATATGGAAGAAATCTTCCTCTAGCATAGTCATAGTGTTTTCTGTTGTTGTTAGAATTTAAATTGTATTTCCATTGCTGTTAGAAAAAGCAGTCCAGCTTTGACATGCAGCAGGTTGAGGCACTAATGATGAGCTCTCTGGAAGTGATTCCAGACAAGGTCTTCATGTGAAGCACCTTTGATGGTGCTCAAAGACTGTAGAAGCTGAGAGGTAATCAGGGTGAAGAAATGAAATTAGTAAGCTGATAATTGACAAAAGATGTTTTGGTTTCAGCGACCCAGTGCAATAGGTTTTAGGGAATAGGTTTTTGACTTGTACTGTGAGATCCCAACCTGTGTACTACCCTAAAAAATCTCAATGGAAAATTTATTTTTTCAGGCTGGAGCCATCCAGGAGCCTCTTTGGAATTACTAGCTGCATGTTTTGGAGCCAAACATTTCAAATATTTTCTCCCCTTAAACAACTTAGCATTAATTGCCATATTTACTGGCCACAGCCACTCCCTTCTTTTTTTTTTTTTTTTCCTACACCCAAAACAGCACTGCTGAAAGGTGCATGCAGCCTTTCATATGCCTCTCAATCAGGAGTGATTCCCCCTGCTTTTGTCCCCATCAGCTGTGGTGATGACGTTTTTTGGAGGTGTGCCCGGAGATCAGGCCCATTTGGACCCATTACCAAGGCTGGAGGATTCCTCCCTCCTCAGATTCCCTGGCCACACGTTATCCATCTGGCCTGGAAGAAGCTGCCTCCCAACAGTTCTCAAAACTATGCCAAATTTCTGTTCCCATGGAAACTGTTTTAAGAGTGCTTTAAAATTTGAGAGGTGTATCATTTGCTATCTAGAATGGGTCATGTTTCCATTTTCTTCGCTCTTTACATTTTCTTTCTTTTTATTACTGGTTAGTGTTGCCACTTGTCCTGAACAAGAGGAAAGTCATGAGTTTCGGACACTAGTCTTGTATCTCAATTTCTGCATTTTATGTTGTGAAGAACAACCCTTTAAGGGTTTACAGGTTTTTTTTTATTGCATCTTTTAAGACACAGCAAGGAAATTTCACGCATTAATAGAAGGTAGAAGAGCAACAACTTCAAAAATGTGTAGTTATAGGTTCTTTAAAGTGGATTTTGGAAACCATTAAAAATGCTTTTACCACCCATGATTAGATAGGCTCATTAAATATGAAAGGAATTTTTTGTGATGGCATCTCAAAGTCAGTGCAGCGCCTGTGCGTGTACAGAGCTTGCAGGCCCATTTCACAAAAAGATTTTCAAAGCTATTCAGCTTTGAAAAGTCTTACCTACCAATTCCATGGAAGCAATAAATCTTTGTTTTCCATTGCAGGAAAGCAATCTGCTGCATTTGTTAAATATTCTCCAGAAAGAGATTAAATGCCACAGTAGCTGAGGTCTCCTCAACCATTGCACTACACCAAAGCTTCACTTAATAATCCCATCCCAAATTTCTCTCACGTAGCCACAGGCTTGGGACTAAATACAAATTTCAAAGATGTCGTTCACTCCCGAAGAGGGCAAAGGTGTTGAACATTTCTGCACTTACATGTTGCCATAAGATGCTATTTGTAGTACGCCATAAAAATGTCGTTTGTCTTCTACTGCCTGTTGACACCTCTTCTGTGAATTATTTACATATATGCAGGGTTCAGAGGATGTTCTGTGAGGATTAGGAGGGCAGAGGTAAGCTGTCATGACAGTATCTCTGTTTGGAGTCATTATTAAGAGGATTTGAGACGTGATATATTTCCTAACAAACATCCAAAGTGCTGCTCGCTGCTAGAACAGAGGTTTGCTCAACGTGCTTAGTGGGCAGAATACTAATTTTTAGACCACTGTTTTTTCCAGAGCTTTGGTTTTTCCCACAGAATCCTTCTTTCAGAATAGCATTTAGGAGCCCAATTAAAAGGTGCTATGGGGCTTTTGTATGTGCTTAACTCTATTCCTGAGCAGTGATGAAATCAGGAATCAGAGCTTTTGCTAAAGCTCCGATTGTTTGAGCAATCTGTTCTATGTACTGCTTTTCATTAAGGATGCAACATGGGAAATCATAGGTGTATTGGCTCTGTAAGGGTTTCAAAAGCTGATTTATTCTTTGCTTTAGCTAGAAAAAGTCAAAAAAAGTCAGACAAAACAACGTAATTTTTTTTTTTTTTTTTAATGCCTGTAGCATCTTTTAATAAGAGCTGAGTTTTTTCCTTTCCTTCTTTCTGATATGGTTTCTTTTACAGTCAAATTGCTGCTCTCCTCTGTTCTGGTCCTCTGCCATAAAAAGGCTGAGAAACCAGCCCATTGTAAACCTCATTTTATGGAGAGACTCAGAGAGCAGCCTCGCTGTAGTTACATTTCCCCTCGAGCCTGTTGTCTTTAAGTCCCCCTTCTAAAAGATCAGAATTTAAATATGATTTACCCTTGGCTCTTTCTTGATAGTCTTAGCCCTGAAATAAACTACAATAAAAATGGAGAGATATTCTATTGTTTAGCATGAGGAACCAGTAGAAAGGGAGAAGACAGTGAAGATGTAAGCTCAAAATGGAGTTTGCATACTGAAGCAGAGACTCTCTCAAACAAAAATAAGTCGTACCAGGATTTCTCAAGTCTTCAAATTGGTGCATCAAACTAAAGGTCACAACGGCTATTTAATCTGCTAGGAACTCAGGGTCTGATATAAATCTGAAGGGCAACATAATACATATAATTATTAACCTTTAAAAATTTTGTGTAAACAGAGAAAAATAATGATTCCAGCAAAAGTTGTTGAGTAAAATCAGGGGTTTTCATGCCCACCACAAAATGTTAAGAACACAAAAGTCTGAGAAGAAGAAGGTAAAATCAAACATTTTTCACCACATTTGGAAACAGGGAGCAAAATTATGTGAACTGCTTGTTGGACAAATGCTTTAAATCCCTTGGAAAAAAAAACAACCCACTAACTTCATGGAGCTTTAAATATATCTAATTAACAGAATGAGACAGGAACTCTTAAATAACAGGTGCAAACAATTAAGCAATCACTCGGGCTGTTGTGAAAGATTAGATTTAAATACGATCCAGCCTGGCTCTTTGCAGTTTTGTTGAGGAAAAGAACGAGATGCATCCTTAGAAATGCAATATTATGCCCTTTTTAACTGAGACAGAGGAACATGCCAACAGCACTTGCTGTCTCAAGGAATGGGTGAGGGACAAGAGAGGGCTTGGGGTCCAAGGGGAGTCCAGGTCGCACTTCTGCATCCCTTCCCACCATGTCAAAGACATTTCAAGCATGTCCTACATTCAAATTCAGGAGGAATAACTAAATAATTTCTCAATAAAAGCGCAGGAAGAACAAGTGTGGGAAGAGAAGTGCAGTTGGTGAACCCCAGCCGTGAGTCAGGGTTTGTTCCACAGCCTGGTGGGCCCTGCCAGGGGACGTCGTCTCTGAGCTGCTCGTGTGGGAAGTGCCCAGGAGCAGGGAGCAGCATCTGAATGGAAAAGTTAATTGATGGACTTGCCACGAGGCAAAACCCCACAGCAGGCATCTGAAAAGGACTGCAAACCTTTCGTTCTAAATTTCATAGGAGAATAGTGGAGGAATTCTCGGTAATATACAAATGCACAGGGAGATCACCCAAGTGTGAAAATTAAATTAGGAATAAAAGCTGGGGGAAGGAGGAATAGTTCCAGCTAAGATTAAGCTAGAAAAAAAAAATCTTTAGAGTAAAATGGGAGAATATATTGTAATCACTAAGTCTTGGTTAGGTACATTGGTGGGGGAGAGAAAGAACAAAACTAGAGTGAATTTTAGTAAAAAAAAAAAATATCTTCAGGAAGCTTCCTTTCAGGACTGACTGCTGCCCTCACGAGGTCATGTCCTCATGTCCTGTTCTGATGCAGTAATCAATGCCCAGCAGATGGGTAATTCATGTTGTAAAGCAGATGTCCTTTGTGTATGAATACATATTCCTGGATACCTTTGTGTTCCACTATTAAAAGGCCAAATTGAACATATGAAAACAGCATGGATGTATAGAGCCCTTGGGTGGGTCAGCCCTGTGGAAAGGGGGCTCTGAGCAGCTCCAATGCCTCTCNGTCGCACTTCTGCATCCCTTCCCACCATGTCAAAGACATTTCAAGCATGTCCTACATTCAAATTCAGGAGGAATAACTAAATAATTTCTCAATAAAAGCGCAGGAAGAACAAGTGTGGGAAGAGAAGTGCAGTTGGTGAACCCCAGCCGTGAGTCAGGGTTTGTTCCACAGCCTGGTGGGCCCTGCCAGGGGACGTCGTCTCTGAGCTGCTCGTGTGGGAAGTGCCCAGGAGCAGGGAGCAGCATCTGAATGGAAAAGTTAATTGATGGACTTGCCACGAGGCAAAACCCCACAGCAGGCATCTGAAAAGGACTGCAAACCTTTCGTTCTAAATTTCATAGGAGAACAGTGGAGGAATTCTCGGTAATATACAAATGCACAGGGAGATCACCCAAGTGTGAAAATTAAATTAGGAATAAAAGCTGGGGGAAGGAGGAATAGTTCCAGCTAAGATTAAGCTAGAAAAAAAAAATCTTTAGAGTAAAATGGGAGAATATATTGTGATCACTAAGACTTGGTTAGGTACATTGGTGGGGGAGAGAAAGAACAAAACTAGAGTGAATTTTAGTAAAAAAAAAAAATATCTTCAGGAAGCTTCCTTTCAGGACTGACTGCTGCCCTCACGAGGTCATGTCCTCATGTCCTGTTCTGATGCAGTAATCAATGCCCAGCAGATGGGTAATTCATGTTGTAAAGCAGATGTCCTTTGTGTAGGAATGCATATTCCTGGATACCTTTGTGTTCCACTATTAAAAGGCCAAATTGAACATATGAAAACAGCATGGATGTATAGAGCCCTTGGGTGGGTCAGCCCTGTGGAAAGGGGGCTCTGAGCAGCTCCAATGCCTCTCTGTGGTGCATGATCAATAATTCCCTGGCTTTGTTCCAGCTTTGGTGGCGAAAACTTGATTTTCTGAGCAACACAAGTCTCTGACCTGATTCAGGCCCTGCTTGTAGGAGTAAAGGGGTTCTGGAGTTATCAGTACACGAGCAGGGTGCCACTCCTTCCATTTGAAGCAGGTTCATCCTGTTTGTTTTTGGATCTATTTCACAGAAATGCAAATCTGGCCAGAGATCTGGATTCCAACATGTATAAGATATAAATCAGAGCTTTAACCCATTCCTACAGTAAAACTGCTGTAAATATGACAGCATAGTTACCTCCCAAACAATTTTTTCTTCATTTAGACACATTGGATATAATCATCAGAGTTGTAGCAATTTAAGAATAGTAGGTTTTCTCATTTAAAATACTCTTTCCCTTTTAGTGATGGCCATAAGCATGATTTAGGAGCAAATGCTGGGAAACATTGTTAGTCTATAGAACAAGAACACATTATCATACTGCAATTACATAATCATGAGTGCAAGGGTATGACAAATGGCTTGGAATAAATTGTGGGTAGAAACCTCTTCCAAATAAGAAATAACCACTCATAAGTAGCACAACTAATTGCTTATTGCCCTACCAATCCCTAGATGCAGAGGAAAGAATTAAGTAGGTGCATCAGCTGCTCTGAATTCAGAAAATAAAAAGGAAAACCGAAATTGAAAGAAGATAAAAACTGAAGTGCCATGAAACCACAAAAATATACATCCACAGCATATTGTTTTATTGACTGGATTGTGGCAGAGCTGTCCCCTTAGGGTGCTGGTGGATTGGAAGCAAAGTTGTAACCATTTAGTAGCTATGCTAGGATATGGAAGTGATTTTTTAAAAAAAGTATGAAATTTAAAGAAATAAAGTAACATCTCTTTTTTTAATGTCAAAGGACTTTTACAAATAGTTACTCAGTGGGCCACAACAAGGTTTTCCAAACATGGGTTTCAATTTTTTTTAGAGACATTTGGTTACCAAAACTCCCAAGGCAAAGTGCCCTACTTGTCACTCGTCCCTCAGGTTGAGAAAGTTAAGAAAGTAGAAGCAGCCTTTTCCCTTTATCATTCCATGCACGTGGTCAGACAGCTTTTTCCTTGGGATTGTGGCTGATGGCAGGCTGGTGACTCCCTACAAGAGGGCAAAAGAATGCCTTAGATATGGAAATATTTAGGATTAATAGCTTGATTTCCAGGCATCAGCTTCATCCAGTGCTGGAGCAGGGAGGTCTGACTGAATGATAGGAATGGAAGAAACATCAGACTCCTGCCCAGAGCAAAACACTGATCCCAGGTGAGCCTCCAGCCAGTGGAGTCTCCTGTGCCAGCTGGGCAATGCCAGCGATGGCCATTTCCCAAAAAAAAGAAGCCAGACACATCCCTGTGGGGCCAGCCAATTTTTCCACCTGGTCACCACATGGCAATATTGGAACTGGTAGAAGAAGCTTATAGCAGTCAGCTACCCACAGAAGACTGTCACGTGTGTTTGGTTAAATTCAGTTCTTAAACCCTTAAGCCTCCTATAGAACCGTCCAGGAACTGAGAGATGTTTGGCTGACTTCCTTGTATATCGCTTTCCAAGCTGAAAGAATCACAGATGAACCTGAGCAAGCAAAAGCAACAAATTATCCACACTTTCTTTTGTTTTCTTTTTGTAATATTGGCTAAAGGACTTTTGTGTGCAACATTGAAACTCGTAGTTTACTTTGGTCTATAAAAAAAAATATCCAAAGAAGAGAGCTGTGCAAAACTCTGAGGTGATTCTGAATTCCCTCTAACTTTCATTGCAGCACAATGAATTTCAAGGATGCTGAGTTCTGACGAGTTTGGAGATTGCATGAACATAAAATTACATGCAAAANACTGGTAGAAGAAGCTTATAGCAGTCAGCTACCCACAGAAGACTGTCACGTGTGTTTGGTTAAATTCAGTTCTTAAACCCTTAAGCCTCCTATAGAACCGTCCAGGAACTGAGAGATGTTTGGCTGACTTCCTTGTATATCGCTTTCCAAGCTGAAAGAATCACAGATGAACCTGAGCAAGCAAAAGCAACAAATTATCCACACTTTCTTTTGTTTTCTTTTTGTAATATTGGCTAAAGGACTTTTGTGTGCAACATTGAAACTCGTAGTTTACTTTGGTCTATAAAAAAAAATATCCAAAGAAGAGAGCTGTGCAAAACTCTGAGGTGATTCTGAATTCCCTCTAACTTTCATTGCAGCACAATGAATTTCAAGGATGCTGAGTTCTGACGAGTTTGGAGATTGCATGAACATAAAATTACATGCAAAACCAATTAGACTACGGAGTCTCACCTGGATTACTCTCAGAACCTTATGAAATGGCAAATTTAGCATGTTTTGACAGTCAAGATCGTAAAATGAGTAAGATTTAATTGTAACTGGATATATTAGGTTGAAATTCCTGTAAAATCAAGACTGAATGGAAAGCGTCTTTATGTGGTTTCAGATATTATTGCCCACACGGTGGATTTTTATGACTGATGTCAGAATATTTTAGGACACTTTGTGTTTTCAAATGAGATCAATAGACAGAACACACTGGCACAGTCTAGGAATGGTGCTTTCAAAATAAATGTCCTGTTCCCATTGTTTTAGCTGAAAAGATGGAGTGACACTGAAGTCAGATATTGTACTGTTCTATTCTTTGGTATTTTGAAGACTGGGAAGAGGCTGGAAGGGAATAAATGGAGGCAGAGGTGAGTTTTTAGCTTTGCTTTCTTGCTGTTTAGTGACATTGACTTTGAAGGTGTTGTTCAAGGGAATGTTTGTATTTTTAAATGAAGAGGCTGTGTCTGCTGTGACATCATTGCCACTGAAAGCAAGTCAGTTATACAACACCTTTCTATAAGTCCTTAAATGAAAAAAAATCCCTCTCGGAAATATAACAGAGAGCTTGATTTATACACCAGATAGCAAAAAAAAATATTAACCTTTCAGTGTCTTTATTCTGCCCCAAGCTGTGTTTGATTTAATTGATTGCCTCGTTGCGTGTTCTGTGAGTAGCTGGCAATCTCTTGCTCCTGTGCCCAGCTGAAGGAGAGAATTTAAGCCCACATTTGTCAGACAAGCCTACCTGTGCCTGTTTGAGCCTCTTGTGTACAGCTCCCATCAGCTAAGATAATCTCTCTAATGTGATGGAAATTACTTCACCTGACAAAATCTGCTTTTGGCAAGGTTACCAGAATGAAAAGCGACTGACTGTGAAAATACGAATAAGAGCTGAAGCCATATGTCTCCAAATAGTTGAAGGAACTCACACTGTAAAGAATGAAAAGGATGGACTGCACGAGGGGCCAGGAAGATGAAGCCAGGCAATTTTAGGTCAGCATTGTGCCGATTTCAGGGGTTGCCTCATACCAAAGTTTTCAGCTGGAAGCAACACCTGCCTGATCTCCAGCATCGTGCTTTCCCTCAGAAAGTGTGTGATTCTTTGATGCAGCAGCACCAACAGAGCTGCTCAAAACCAGTGCCACTGTGGAAAGCTGTCTCTAGCTGCTCTCATAAAAACAGTTTGTGAATTCTGGCTGGTCTCACAAATAAAAATAAAAAATAGTAAGAACAAGAATAAAAATGGCTTAATGCTTCAGACTTAAATATACAAAATTGCATCTAAATGCCAAGTACATCCCGATTGAAATGCAAAATGAGGAACCTTCTGCTTTCTCCAAGGATTGCACAGACCACTTCAGTCCATAATGTTGGCTGGAAAAGCTTTGATAATAACAGGAATCATGAAATTAAAGACGAATTTTGGTTGGAAGGGACCTTTAAAGGTCATCTAGACCAATTCCTCTGTGACGAACACATGATGGTACAATATGTCTGTTGTCCACTGCTGAAGCCCTGAAAGCCTAGGGTACAAGTTATCTTTGCTCACTCTACCTTACAGCTGTCCAGAATATGCAACATTCAAAGTTCCATGCAGCAAGAGAAAAGAATTGTTTTTCCCCCTCTGAACGATTTGGAGAAAGTCCAGGGCTAATTTAACTTCTTTTGTTCTTCAATTAGGGTGGAGACTAATCAAGTTCCATAAGACAATGCATGCATGCATTTGTTGGGATATTTTATTTCCATTTATACCTGAGAAGTCAACAGATGTGATGATGGTTTAATGGTTTGATGCATGGGGAAATGTGTAGCTCGGTACTTGGCTCTGCAAATCCCATTTATTTAATCTCTTGATGAGTAATTATTTCATGATCTAACTCCTGAGTAGGGATGTGAATCAGGAAAATCACAGGTTGTATGTATTTGATATCTACATAGTATTTTTGGGGGTAGATGTCTAAACCCTCTGGACTTCTGAGAGTTCTTGTGACTTCCCCTGAGGTGGCAGCAAGCCCAGCTCAGCCACCTCTCCCCCAGCACAGCTTGGTCTCAGTGTCAGGACAAAAGCATTCACAGCTTCTGCCTGATTCGAGTCACAAGCAAATTTCCTGCTGAAAACTGTCCTCTGCATTCTGGATGGACATTCCAATGGAAGAAGCATGCAGGAAATGACAACAATTCTTGGGGTAGTTTTGCTGGATGAGCCTGAATGTTGGGATTATAGAATTAAATATTTGTTCATTTGACATAATCACCCCTGTTGCTTGGTTCAGCCAGATAGCAAAAATTGTTTTCTTTATGTACCAGGAGTCTCCCACACTTTAAGTATCAACAAATGGTTTGTTTTCATATTTCCATGGAGGAGGAGAGAGCTGACAGACTGTTGGTCTGACCAGTGTGTTGGAGGGGTGGCAGCTTCACCCTCCAATCCACTGTCACCTTTGGAATTCTATAAAATGTCAAAGATGTAAATAAAGTTCCTTCTTTTCCAGCACCACTCAGCGTGTGGGTGCAGTTCTTTCCTGTCTCCTATTCCACACACCCCCTCTTCCCCACTTTCTGAGTGTGTGGCTAAGAAAAGCAGACAGGAGAGTGACTTTCATCTGATGCTATAAATGCAGAGGTGTTACCCTTCAGAAAACCTTTACAAGAACTGCTCTGTTAGTCCAGCACTGAGGTTCATCTTGTCCAAAATCCTCCCTACAGCTCCAAGCAGGGACAGGAAAACAGGGAACACCACAAATATATTGTGTGTGGAGTGATTCTTCTCTGCTTCTTGTTTCTGCCTGTCTGTGGTTTGGGGATGAGGGAAGAGAGATGATGTTTTTGACACTTTTGATGAGGGAAATGTGATGTTGACCTACTTCTACTAACAAGGACATTGCATTTTCAGCTTGCTTGCATTTTTTTTGAAAAGTTCAAAGGTTGAAAAGTATAGAAAATTGAAGGTTAGAGCACTGACCTTGAATAAAGAGAAAGGAAACCTGCATCTTTACTGATTGTAAATGTAACAGTGCCATGCTTTCTGTTGGCACCGTTAAAAACAGACAATAAACCCTCTCTTCCTCAAAAGTGGAGTGTTTATATTTTATACATGAAATCTCTAAGTTCCCTTATTAACATGCTGAATTAAATGAATTATAGATATTTTTTTAAAGTCTTCTATACCCACAGGTCACCTACACAGGTGTGTTCTGGGTGTTATTTTGCAGACAATTTTTGATGTAGTTCAGCTAAAATCACCTGGTTTTCTGTCCAATTTTCTGGACTTGTTTCTGTAACACTTGCCTGATTTTTCCAATAAGATGCTGAGAACTCCCTGATTCTCTGAGTGTATTTGAATGTAGCATCAATTGGTTACACTTATCACATATTAGGAATTGCACAGTGTTTTGTAGATTTAGGCCAATAACTGTGCTAATATTATCTATTAATCATCCTGCAGTAGCTCCAAGGTACATCCAGAGAAGAGCAGAGTTTTGTTCCTGCTACAAGCTGCAAAAGTTCAGTGAAAACTGTGCAAATTTGATTTTCTTACAGCACAAACAGTGTTTATCAGTTGCCTTCTTGTGGGTGCCCCGTGTTTTAAACTGCAAAGGAATACATTTCCAAGTATTTTAACGCTGTCTCATTATTTCCTATTTCTATATCTCTTTCTGCAGGGCTTTTTCACCTTTTTGTTGTCTGACACAATAACTTCTGTTTTATTTTTAAGACGAAACTAGCGGGATCATAAGTGTCAGTACTTTTTCCGGAGCAGTGCTATTGGATGCTAATTTTTGTTTGCTTACCAAATAGGGGCAGACTGGCACATTTTGTGCATTCACCCTCTCTTTTTACTTTGATCCCAGGTGTCAGCCCTGCTCAGGAGTCTTATCTTCCTGTTGTTTCTTGCACCGAATGGATTTTCAGGCTGTAAAAGCAGAGGCATGGGAAGATGGTGGTGAACACATGTGACTTCGAGCATCTGTCATTCTTTTCAGTTCTGCCTCTGCCCTGTTTTATAAAGCAAAGGTTTGTGATGAGCACACAAAATCNTTTCTGGAGCAGTGCTATTGGATGCTAATTTTTGTTTGCTTACCAAATAGGGGCAGACTGGCACATTTTGTGCATTCACCCTCTCTTTTTACTTTGATCCCAGGAGTCAGCCCTGCTCAGGAGTCTTATCTTCCTGTTGTTTCTTGCACCGAATGGATTTTCAGGCTGTAAAAGCAGAGGCATGGGAAGATAGTGGTGAACACATGTGACTTCGAGCATCTGTCATTCTTTTCAGTTCTGCCTCTGCCCTGTTTTATAAAGCAAAGGTTTGTGATGAGCACACAGTATCAGTAAAAAACACACATGGAAAAATACATACTTTTGTTGTTTTTCAAGTATGAAGTACAAATGAAGCTGATGTGATATGGTTATCTGAATTTCAGTCTGGCTAATCAATAATTTGTCCAATGTTTACACTGGATCGAAATTGAAGTATCACCTGCCCTACAAAGGCATGAAAGAATGCATATTTTTGTAAAGGAGCTGTAAAGTAGGTGTGAATCAAAGGGGCTTCATAGCATCGTATTTCTGTTTGGTAGTGCTACAGCAGCAAACACAGTAAAACCTGCTGATGGATACAACTATCAGTCTGATTCTCTGGGATATAACTATCAGTCTGATTTTTTGGGGTTGTAATCCTGAAAAATTAAACCATCAAACAAGAGAAATTTTTATGAGATTTCTGTATATCTATAAACAGCTCTTAAATTAACACATTTAATAGTTCAGATCAGGGATTTAATGCAACAGAAATATCCCGATCAAAGTAATTCACTGTAGTCTAGATGGAACACCTGAATAAAAGTGGGGAGCTGTGCATTTCTGTTCACCTGCTAAGCAAATTTAAATTCAGATTTCTTGGACTAGCAGGAATGTGGGTTTTATTCCTGCGTGTTAAGAAGGATCGTTACAAAGCTGCCAATGTTTCTTGAGCAGGCAGACAGCAGCACTATCACCTTTGCAGTTTTAAAAGGCACAGCCCAGTAAGGGAATAAACTCTTGAAGTGTGCACAGAACAATGATGTAGCCTTGTGAGCTGTCAGGGAAGGAGGCAGGGGGGCAGCCAAGGGGCTTTGCTGAGCATTTGCTTTCTCCCCATCTGCAGCATCCATCCCTCAGAGCCGCGGCTGCTCGCTTTGAGGTGAGGGAGGAAAGGTGACTTGGCCACCTGCCTCAGCTGACACAGCACACTTACCCAGCTAATGAACTGCCACGGGATGACAAACTCAATATGGGACGGCCACAGCAAGTGCTGAGGCTTTTCCAGCAGGTTCATTGCTGGAAGAGCCTGGCTTTGGAATGTTCCTTGGCCAGGGCAGTGAGATCTGGCTGGACAGTGAAACCTGTACGGGTCTGTCAGATCTTCTACCCTGGTGAGGGCAACACCTTCCTCACAGGGCCAGGGAGGAAATGATGCCTTAAGTTTTATCTTTCATGTATTTCAGGTTCTGTGCTGCCCAGGGGTGCAGCTCTGAGCTCACACTCAGTGTCACTCAGCTCTGCACAGAGCAGGGACACAAAACAAATCCTTTTCCTGCTGCAGACCAAGGACAACTTTCAGGCCCAAAAGGACAAACGAGGGTGGGCTGGAGGGAGGAACAAGAAGGATGGGACCTCACAGCCTGGAGCTGGAATTGGACAATTAAACCCCAATATGCAAATGGACCAAAACTTATAAAACTGTGAGACCTCGTGACCAGTTGTCCATTTTGTGACCATTTTGGGTCCACCTTGGGTGCAGCCCTGGCCAGCNTGCTGAGCATTTGCTTTCTCCCCATCTGCAGCATCCATCCCTCAGAGCCGCGGCTGCTCGCTTTGAGGTGAGGGAGGAAAGGTGACTTGGCCACCTGCCTCAGCTGACACAGCACACTTACCCAGCTAATGAACTGCCACGGGATGACAAACTCAATATGGGATGGCCACAGCAAGCGCTGAGGCTTTTCCAGCAGGTTCATTGCTGGAAGAGCCTGGCTTTGGAATGTTCCTTGGCCAGGGCAGTGAGATCTGGCTGGACAGTGAAACCTGTACGGGTCTGTCAGATCTTCTACCCTGGTGAGGGCAACACCTTCCTCACAGGGCCAGGGAGGAAATGAAGCCTTAAGTTTTAATTTTCATGTATTTCAGGTTCTGTGCTGCCCAGGGGTGCAGCTCTGAGCTCACACTCAGTGTCACTCAGCTCTGCACAGAGCAGGGACACAAAACAAATCCTTTTCCCGCTGCAGACCAAGGACAACTTTCAGGCCCAAAAGCACAACCAAGGGTGGGCTGGAGGGAGGAACAAGAAGGATGGGACCTCACAGCCTGAAGCTCGAACTGGACAATTAAACCCCAATATGCAAATGGACCAAAACTTATAAAACTGTGAGACCTCATGACCAGTTGTCCATTTTGGGTCTATTTTGGGTCCACCTTGGGTGCAGCCCTGGCCAGGCTCTTGTCCTGCCCAAGGTGTAAAAAGTTGTAGTAAAAAAAAGTATGCATCAATATTCTCTATTTTAATCACATAGTAAGCAAAGGTTAGACCGTGATTTGCTTTGAATACAGAATTCTGAGCTAAGGTGTCTTTTCTCTGCGTAGGAATAAAAAGCGTGTTTTGTCAGAGGTTTAGGAGTTTGGGCCTCCTCTTTTGGGGTAGCCATTTTTTAAGCAAATTGGTTTAATTTAAGTGGTGAGAAATATTAGTGACATATGCAGACATTTTAAAGACATAAAAATCAAATCCTCCTTTGAAAATTGCACAGTGAAATCAGTGGAGATTAATTAATAAGAATCAATCTGACCCAGTGAATCCTCAGGAAATAAGTAGTCAAAAAAAAAATCTCAATAGCCTTAAGTTAAATAGATCTTGGCACAAAATTAAATTTAAATTTCGTAATAAATTTTATGATATTCTTGGTCCTGAATTGAAATGAACAATTGAAAAAAATATTTTTTGCCAAATAAATTAAAACTATTGAGGAGGATCAATTAAAACATTTTTGCATGATAACAACAAAATATTTAATTATGTTTTTTCTTTTTGGGACTTCTATTCTTTTAAAAAAGTAAGTTGCTTGCTTGTGTGTGAATAATTCAAAAGGAAAAATGAAAATGTAGGTTTTAAAGTACTCCTTTTATCTTCTGAAAACAATTTCTACAGGATTAACATTAAATTTTTAATATATATTTTGTTAAAATAACAACCTTTTTGATCAGATTTTTTTTTAAGCTTTTAGAAGTTTCATGCCTGTATTTTATTGTATAAACCAATCATGTCTGAGCTGTATTTTAGGGGTTTTTTTTGTTGTTGTTTATAGAATCTGTCAAAAAAAACTGGCCATAAATTCACATTTTTTGAAACACGACAATTATTTTAGGAACGTTGACCTCGGAGGTAACGGGTCAAGTTTTCAGCTGATGTCAACTGCTGTCACTTCAGAAAAGACAAAGCTTCTGACCCAGAGCTGATCAGGGCTGTGTACCCTGGAATTTCAAATAAATGGTAGCGCCTTTTCTGATGAAGCCTCTTGATTCCTTGAGAGCTGGTTGTAACTCATGTAAATATGCACTCCTGTCAAGAAAAAAAGGTGAAGGGACTGGTTTGGCACAGAGGGGCTGTTGCAGTGACAAATGTCAGGGGTTTCATCCCTGCAGAAAATGCTGCTGCAGGAGAGTCCAGCCCGTGCCCCACGGAGCCCTCGTGGGCTGGGGAAAGCCAGCAGGGCACAGAGAGCTGCCTCTCCTGCTTTCAGCCTGGCAAAAAATGCTAAAACATAAATAAATTACTCCCCTTTTCTTCCAAGCAAGCGCTGCAGGCTTGTTATGCAGTCACAAAGGGGAAGAGGGTCCATGAGCTCGTGAGAGGGTCCATAAGAGGTCCGTGAGCAGTGCTGGCTGGAAAATCTGAGGGATTCTGTGGTTTCAGAATTTGTTAATGCTGATGAGATTCCACTTTCTAACACTGGAATCCTACACTGAAATTGTTGTGTGTTGCTGTGGGAATTGGAGACAGGAAAGAATTGCTCCCACATGCTGAGTCGTGCTGGAAAAGAAGAAACTTTATTTACATCTTTGACATTTTATAGAATTCCAAAGGTGACAGTGGATTGGAGGGTGGAGTTGCCACCCCTCCAACACACTGGTCAGACCAACAGTCTGTCAGCTCTCTCCTCCTCCATGGAAATATGAAAACAAACCATTTGTTGATACTTGAAAGCGTGGGAGCTCCTGTTACAGAAAAGAAAAACAATTTTCTCAGGAGGCTGAACTGGGCAACGTTGCTGCTAGGTACCTCAAGCTTCTTAATAAAAAATAGGAGCCACTAAATCCACTGATTTTACTGTGCCTCATTGCAGAATGAGGCTGCAAGAGGCTTCATTTATAAACAAGCATTTTTTTTCCCCTTGTGGAAGACTGTCAGCAGTTTTAAGGGTGCCTGTAAACACAAAATGGGTCTTTGCCTAATGAGTTACTTTCCTCCTTGTCCTTTGTCTTCTGCACTGAATATCTAACTTTTAAAAAAGTTGTTTCTACTACTGAGTGCACATTTGTCATATCAGATTGATAAGCCATCCAAGTGTTATCTGAGATTTGTTATTGCTATATCTGATTTTACCAATTATTTTTTAACTTTTGAGAGCTTTTCCCCTGAGTGATGCCAGGAAAAAAAAAAAAGGGTAGATTGGGTGAATAAAATAAAATCTTTAATAGAAAATACGATTATTCATGGTCCTCACATCACCAGTCTCAGTATCCAGAAAAGATGGCTGTCCAAATGTACACATTTGGGTTTCCAGTGAATCCTAAATAAAGATTGTCATGGGTGGAGCTCTGTTCTCAACATCTGCAGTTTCCATAGACAGATGTGGGCAGAGCCAATTGTTTCCATTATATCCATTTCCTCTGTATTGGAGAACTTGACATTATCTTCTGTATTTGCATCTTCCCTGCTGTTGTTAGCAGGGTTCTGTGAGCGCTGGATGCTGTGAATCATTAGCTGACCTACTTTTTATCAGCTTTTATCTGGTGCCTTCTGGCTCCTTTAGAATATGAGCATTCCCCTCTGTGTGCCTCTCTCGCTCTTTCTCTCTGCTCAGTTTTCAACGATGTTTTCCTCCAAAATATTAGTGGGAACCAGAGGGACAACAACATCAAAGCCAGCATACATTTCTCTCTTTGTTTTTTCCATTTGTGCTTGCCCTTAGGTAGTATTTCCAAACGAGGAGTTGGTAATTATAAGAGATGTTGTAAGGAGAATATCATAAGGTAAGTTACTTGGGGAATGGAAGTACTTTGTGGTTTTATTGCTGCCTTCATGGGAGAATCACCAGCACAGACCCAGGGCTCAGGTTATGTTCACTCTGTAGTCTTAGGGCTGGTGGAAATCGAGGTAGAGGCCAGTCTTTGTAAGTTGCTGATATTCGAAAAAGCTTCTTTGCAATAAATAATTCTGTTGGTATAATCTGCTAATATTGTTAGCAAAGCTCATATGTGTCTCTGTCCAATACATCCCATCACAAGAACATGCTATCAGCATTTCTTACCTTTTTTAAACTTGTCACTCAGTGTGAAAATTGCATTGTCAGGTATCTGCCCAAGGCTGTATTTTTTTCTGTGTCAACCAGAATGATTCAGCTATTTCAGGGAATGAATTTAGTAGAAAATATGTTTTCTTCTCCTTGGGTATATAGATTGAGACAGGCTAAGACCTGTATATTTAAGTAGGCACTAGAAACTTAGCTAAAGTGTTCCTCTGATGGCCGAGAAGTACCTTCTCCTGTCTTCATTAGAGAAAAAATTGTTTAATTTTGCTGAATTATGACTCTAGTGGTGAGAATAAAATTGGTACATACCAGTGTTCAAGCAGACTACACAGACCTCGTTCCAGCCCAAGGCAGCAGGAGCAGGGGACAGGGTTCCACTGCTTTATGTAATGTGAAATGAGGTGTCAGTGGGAGAAAATAATGGAAAGGGACTTGGTTATGTGGAAGATAGTAAAATTGAAAGCTGGTGAGAGAGAATAGATGTACCTGGAAATTACAGATCAGAGAATCAGGCAATAGCTGGACAGAGAGACTAGAATGGAATGCAGCAGGAAGCTGAGAATGGAGAAAAGGGAGTAGAAAACAGAGTTTAAGCATGAATTATGAGGGATCTGATCACGAACTTCAGGATAATTCGCATTGAATTCACTGTTTTGATGCTGGATCGAGATCCTGGTACTCAGCTATGCCTTGTGTCACACTGCACATCCCCAGTGCTGCAGCTTCCATGCTCGGTTACTCCTTGGCCACCTTTCCCTTTCCCTGCTGCCAAGGGCGATCTCCTGTGACACCCGTGCTGGGGCAGGGAGCTGGGCTGTCACAGCTGGGTCACAGCTGGGTCCCTGGCACTCTGGAGAGCCAGGCTGTGTCCCCTGAGCTGGGAGGGCAGCGGCCCTGGCAGCTGCAGCCTGTGCCCATCTGTGCTGCCCGGCCCACAGAGGCACCAGGGCAGGGCAGGGAGAACCCTGAGAGCTGGACTGGGCAGTGCTCCCTCCTGAGCAGCTTCATCTGCAAGAAGAAGCCTCTGAGCAGAACTGAGCAATGTTCACTCCTCAGCAGCCCCATTTGCAAGAAGAATCTGTGAGCCGAACTGAGCAATGCTCACTCCTGAGCAGAATGACCTGCAAGGAGAATTCTGTGAGCTGAACTGAGCAATGCTCACTCCTCAGCAGCCCCATCTGCAAGGAGAATCCTGTGAGCTGAATTCAGCAATGCTTATTCCTCAGCAGCTTCATCTGCAAGGATCCTCTGAGCTGACCTGAGCCATGCTCACTCGTCAGCAGCCTCCTCTGCACAGAGAATCCTGTGAGCTAAACTGAGCAGTGCTCACTCCTCAGTAGCCCCATCTGAGAGGAGAAACCTCTGAGCTGAACTGAGCCGTGCTCACCCCTCAGCAGAATGACCTGCAAGGAGAATCCTGTGAACTGGACTGAGCAATTCTCACTCCTCAGCAGCCTCCTCTGCAAGGAGACTTCTCTGAGCTGAACTGGGTAATGCTCACTCCTCAGCAGCTTCATCTGCAAGAATCCTGTGAGCTGAACTGAGCAATGCTCACCCCTCAGCAGCCTCTGAGCTGGACTGGGCAGTGCTCTCATTCTTCAGCAGCCCCATCTGCAAGGAGAATTTTCTGAGCTGAACTGAGCAGTGCTCACTCCTCAGCAGCCTCTGAGCTGAACTGAGCAATGCTCACCCCTCAGCAGCCTCTGAGCTGGACTGGGCAGTGCTCTCATTCCTCAGCAGCCCCCTCTGCAAGGAGAATTTTCTGAGCTGTACTGAGCAATGCTCACTCCTGAGCAGCTCCATCTGCAAGGAGAATCCTGTGACCTGAACTGAGCAGTGCTCACTCCTCAGCAGCCTCTGAGCTGAACTGAGCAATGCTCACCCCTCAGCAGCCTCTGAGCTGGACTGGGCAGTGCTCTCATTCCTCAGCAGCCCCCTCTGCAAGGAGAATTTTCTGAGCTGTACTGAGCAATGCTCACTCCTGAGCAGCTCCATCTGCAAGGAGAATCCTGTGACCTGAACTGAGCAGTGCTCACTCCTCAGCAGCCTCATCTGCAAGGAGACTCTGAGCTGAACTGAGCAGTGCTCTCATTCCTCAGCAGCCCCATCTGCAAGGAGAATTTTCTGAGCTGAATTCAGCAAAGCTCACTCCCCAGCAGCCTCCTCTGCTCCGGGGAAAAGGCTTGGCAGAAGGCTCCAGCAGGCTGGATGCCACGTCCCAGGCCACCCCGAGCCAGGTCTCTTTAGACTTTATTTATTGTGCCTTGGTCAAACCTTCGAGCGAGTCCAGGATCCTTCCTGTCCTCGTGGGCTTTTCTTTTCCACCCTCAGCACTGCTGACTCCGGATAGCCAAGCAAAGGAAAGCCCAAAGGAGGCTATGCTGGCCACCTTGGGGATGGCATTTCCCAATTCCTGACTCATGTGTGCTTGACTTTATAACCCCAAAGCCCTTGCAGCGCAGAGGGGTTTTCTTCCCTGCTCTCTGCCCAGAGCCAAAGTGGGCTCATGTTGATAAATCTCCATAAAAACAGGGAACTGAGTTTGCAGAAGTCCTCCTGGGGCCTGTTTTTATAGTACATATGCTACTTACAAGAAGACACTGTTGGCTGAACAAAAAGTTGCGCCAAGTATATGATTATCTTGGGTACATAATTAATACGACTGGAAACTTACTGCATCGTGATGAACAGTTATGGTTCCCACACTACAAATATTTTTTAAATGAATTTTTGTATTTTATCCATGAGCAGGGTACTATGGTAAAAAAATTAGCAATTAATTCTAAATTTGTGTGAACTCAAATGTGAATGAACCAAAGATTGACACATCATAACCATAATATATTTTAATTTTTCCCTGTAGGAAGGCTAGAAATCACTGGCATACACTTAAATTTGCTATTATAAAGGGGTTTTTATTAGGTTTTTGGAGGGTTTTTATTATTATTTATTTTTCTGGCTAAAGCTTTCAGTGAAGATCTGTTACAGTTTGTGCTACTCTGGAGACACGCTGGGTTCTGAGAAACCAATCAACTATTTAGAAATTAACAGCTCTCTGCATCTTCATCTCAGAACTACGTCTGTCTACAAAGCAGTGGTGTATTATTAATTAAAATTTGATGATGTTTAAAAACACCAGTTGCCAGAGAAACTTAATTCCTCCCCAGTAAGACTGGTTCTGTTAGAAAATATGAAGAACTTGGAGGCAGACCTTCTCCCAAGCAGATCTGCTCCTGACAATTCAGTAACAAGATTTCTTCTCTATTAAAAGATGGAAAAAAAGAACAAGGCAGGGACGAGGGAAAGAGGCACAGCAGCTACACAAATAAACTGATATTGGATTCAGGGGTGGGATTGCACCAATGTGAGGCAGCTGGAATGGGGAACAGGGCACCTGCTCTCACCTTCCTCCCTCCAGGGNTTAAAACTTAAGGCATCATTTCCCCCCTTTCCCTGTTGGACACCCCACTCCGTGCACCCAGGGCTGCATTGCTGCTCCCTGTGCACTGACAGATCCCCTCGGGCTGTGCTCATCTGGAAGTTTACTGGGCCCCTAAATTCCATATTCCCCTCATGGGTGCAGATGTTATATTTTAGGAGGACCCTGCAGAATGTCACCACTGTGGGTGTGAAGGCATTGTCCTCACAGCTCAGCTCCTGGAAAGGGAATGTGACTTTACAGTCCTGCAGAGCTGACTGATCAAAAGGGAGCACTGGCAAGCCTCATTGGGGATGTAAAAAAGAAAAAAAAACCCTTAAAGTTCTGTCTTTAGGTAGTTTAGAAATGTGTATTCCAGAGGAGAGGCAATGAAATGGAAGTCTAATTCTGTGTTTATTTGCATACTCCAAAGGTTCGTAATAAACATTGATCAGCTCGGCTGGAAAAATAAAGGGTATAAAATGTAAAACAGTCTTTCTGGAGGAATGTACTTTCACAAAACACCTTGAATTAAGCTCAAGATGAAAAATTATCTTCAAAATGCTGCAGTGAGACTTATGGAAATGGCAAAGGGAGAAGCTTTTTGTGCTGCAAAAGAGAAAAGTCTTGTATGGCTCTTACTTTAGCCTAAACTAGTTTATTAAGAGTTTTCCTTTGGTTATATTATTATTTAAATTATACTTTTCATTTGTAAGATATGTCCTATCACTGAATCTCAGGGCATTTCCCTGCATTAATGAAGTTTCAAGACTGCCTTAAAACTAAAGTTTTCTCTTTCAGTAGGGTCTCCCTCCTGCTGTGTTTGTGCATGTTATAGCTTAATTGAGCCCTAATTTTTGGGCACCACACCAGCAGTACTGTACTCCAAATCCTTGTCATCAATAGCATCCATAACAAAGCTTTGTAAATAATTTAGATTACCATTTTGGCACAGAAGAAAGTGAATTACCTTCATCTCAGACAAAGAAAAATGTAAAACTTACATGAGAATTTAATTGTGTAGAAAGAGGTGCTGATGGAGAGATTAGTAGGGCACGCATTGATGTGGCAGAAATTTGGGAAATCTCAGAAAAGAGATGCTTAAATACACTTAATCCCCAGACCTGGGAAGCTTCACCAGCAGTGTGAAGCTCCTGCCCATGTGAAAAGGAGGTGAAGTCAGTCATGGCTCTGACACTGACGGCCAGCAGGGACTGGGAACTCAGGAGCAGCTCATTGTTCTCGTGAATGCCAGACTTCCCACTCCCCTCATCTCCTCTTTCATCCTGTTGTCTTGTAGTAAACCCACATCATTTTTGTTTTGAGACTTTATTCTTCTTCTGAAAAGCTGTGTATTTTATAGCATGCTATTATTTATAGCAAAGATCTGATTTTTAGTCATACTAAGGTCTTCATTCTTTACGTTCCTGTGGAAAAAAAAATAGTAAGAAATCAGGTGGAAAAAAAATTTCAGTTGTTACTTCTGAAATTTCCCTCCTCTTCCTGCATGATGCTTCTTTTTATGACCCTTCATAACTTCCTCTACTGCCACAATGTTCTATTTTCTATCTTCCTGGAACAGTTCAATCCATCCAAACAGCTCATTTTATCACTGCCTCCCTTCCCTCAGTGCATTTGTAACACATTTTTGACATATACTGATAGATGTTGGTGTCCCATTTTTTACCATAATTGTCAGTCAAGGGATGGCAAAGGGATATTAAAATCACAAAAGAAATAGTCCCTAACTCAACTGAGAGATTCTTGGGAATGCTCTGAGGGTGACCAGGATGAGTGACCAGTTCTGGTTTTACAGCCATGTGAGAATGCAATTGGCCTCCAGGGATTTCAGATGAACCATTTACATGTGAAAAATTAAATTCTGTTACTGTCACAAACTACCCTGATGTGTCAGAGCAGAGCTCAGTGAAGGGATGAGCAAGGTGTGTGAGATGCTCACATGAAGAGAAAGGAAATGTTTCTGCTGGGCTCTCCTTTGAGAGATTTGACATTTGCTGTAATTTCCATAAATACCTATTTTCTAACTGAGATCTTATTCAGAATATGTGCCTATCTTATGTCACATTGGCTACTGCGTTGAACGTTTCAATCAAATATGAAATCTTAAAATTAAGTACGTGTAAAAGTCATTTGTTGAATGATCTTCTCACTTTGTTGCTTGAGGAAAAGATGTACATAAACTTAGAACATGTGTTTTGGCTATTCTGATAAAATTAAAAATTTTTGAAAGTGTTTTCAAAAGAGACTTTTTCCCTTAATGTTAGTCATGTGCAGTAGAATTAGGTGAATAACCCTAGTACATATTTTGGAAAGATTAGAAATGATGGAGTCTGGCGCTGAGTTTAATTCTGTATGAAAAATCCAATGAGTTATTTAAAAATATTTTTAATCTCTGTCAAAAAAGATTGTTATTTATTAGCCAAATGTTAAATAAATATCAAAGTTATTAAATCTCTCTTTCTAAAATTGCTGTTCCTAAAGAATCAACACTGGAGAAATATCAAACTGTGAGACTCTTATTTCAGCTCACCTGTAGAGCCGATTTCTTGCATAATTTTAGAGTGGATACCACAGACTGCCTAGGATAAAAAAACTTTGAGTTTGTGGTCTTTTCTAGAGCTCTGAAGGTGGCTGGTGATGGTCTCTGGGGTGAAAGCTCTGCTGTGCTGCCTGTCCAGTGAAGGGAAAGTTGCCAAGGGTCAGCCCCTGACCCACATCCGTGACCTTGAAAACGAGGGGCAGTGGCAGCTCTGCAGTTTGAACACACTGGAGGTGCAAAGGAAATTAAATATGTCAGCAATAAGGGCGTAATTACCTTGTGGGGGAGCCATCGCCAGAAGGAAAGCTGTGATTTTTGGGAAATGACAGCCCAGAAGAAATCCCAAGTTTATCTTACCCCCATTCTTTATCAATGGCTGTGTATTTCTCCAATACTGCCCATGACCACACTGATGCACATTCACAGCTCCTTCTCTTGTAAAGTTAATAGACAATATGTGGCATTAAATGAACCTTTCTTGTTCCTCACTCTGCTTTTGCTTAGGAAACAACCAAACAATTAAATGTAATAGTTTTGGTGATTTTTTTTTTATAGGCTGCATACAATGCAAGATATCTATTACTACAAGGAAAAGTAATATTTACTGTAAGAAAAGCTGACATTAAAAAAATAATGTCACCTGTAATGCGTATTAGTTGTAAGGCCTTAGAGCTTATCTATTTCTATCATCAAACTTCTTCATAGTCCAGTGTGCAGAGCGCACCACCAC
Organism: Oxylabes madagascariensis; assembly: GCA_013400675.1. Lineage (NCBI taxonomy): Eukaryota > Metazoa > Chordata > Aves > Passeriformes > Timaliidae > Oxylabes > Oxylabes madagascariensis. Next base: position 16,359 of record VYZR01000213.1, on the reverse strand, counting down.
GGATTTTTACCCCTTGTGCTTTAAACAAACCATCTTGCATTCTAAAATAGTCTCATTAGTCCTACCTTGAGTGGCTTGGTATAACACTGAACTGTTTTACTGCTTTTGTGAAATTAATGGAGTTTTTTTTTGTTAAAAAACCTGAGAGATGATTATTATGAAACAAACAAATATTGAAGCAGGTGAGGTAAAAAGAGAAATACTGAAAAAGTAAAATTGGAAAACTTTCCGTTCATGAAAGTAACAAGCTCATCTAATTTCAAACAGCTGAGATGCTGACAGAAGAGTAACCTTTCAATTTGGGCATCTGTGCTAGAAATAATGTAATAAATGAACCTTGATATTATTGATAATCAATACAACTTTGAGCAGCATGGCTCAGAAATGATCAGGCCACTTTTTTTCAATTAGACGTAATATGGAAAATATCATGAAAGAAGGAGGAAGATGTAATTAGGCAGCCGGGGATGCTTTGTTCATCTGTGGTATTTTTAAATGGAATTATTACAGAATTGCTTGCTTTTGTCTAATAAGTGCTTTGAAGTCTGTTATTTCGAGTGAGAAAATAATTCTCCTGGGAGGAGATAAGCTTTAGAGAGCTGTCCTTGCCATTGTGGGTTAGACAGGGGGTACACATTGATAAAAACCCCTTTGGGAGCTGTCCTTGCTTCACAGAGCCTGTGCATGGCTGAGGTGATGGACCCCATCAAGGTGAGGCTGCAGACAGGAACCAGAAACACAGGAATATTCACTCTGTGCTGTTGCCCGTGCAGCCTTTCTGAGAAAATTGGTTTTTTTATGTACTAAGACTTTTCCCACACTTTAAGTATCAACAAATGGTTTGTTTTCATATTTTCATGGAAGAAGAAAGAATTGATAGACTGTTGGCTTGACCAGTGTGTTGGAGGGGTGGCAACTCCACCCTCCAATCCACTGATCTTTTTAGAATTTTATAAAATGACAAAGATGTAAATAAAGCTTCTTCTTTTTTGGCACAACTTAGAGTGTGGGAGCAATTCTTTCCTGTCTCCATTCCACACTGTGCCTGCATCACTTGTCCTGGAAGCCCTAGAGGGGTAATCCAGTGCAGCGCCACCGTTACTGCTTCTCCCTAGGGTGCTGTGCCCAGACCTCCCCATGGCTGATTGGGCACACCCTGAATTTTATTCTCAATATGCAGCCCTATCCCACAGAGAAAACAGATTTCCCTGGTGTTTCCTCTGGAGCAAATGTTCTTTGAGTTGAATGAAAAAGATTTAAAGGTAAACATGAGGAGCATGGAGGAGCTCTGGAGGGCTGGAATCCTCCCAGGGATTCTCTTCTCTCCTCTGTCTTAAAAATCAGAAGTAAAATACAAATGACCTCTTCAGATATTTGGGCACCAAAGTCATGATTCCTGCACGATGGAGTTACAGTGTTGTAACACTGGGAGCTGGGATGATTTGAGGATGTTTGGGCTTCTCCAGGGTTAGGAATAATTGTCAAGTTCCAGTGGATTCCGAAGCAATGTTCAGAGTCCTGCAGTTGTAGAGAGACAACACTGACAACAGCCAATGCATGATTTTGTTTAGTAGTGCTGCTCTTGAGATCTGACTTAATTCCAGATGCCTTTGATCTTGCATCCAGCATCTTCAAAGACAGTTGACCTTGTTTGACTTCTTACTCTGCCTCAGTTGGGCAGGCAAGCTGATGGCATTTTAAAAGAACTCTGTATTTCAAAACCTAGAGTGNCAGTGTTATCTTCTGAAGTCAGAAATAAACCACATTTGTAATGCGTGGAAATGTCACACTGTGGCAGTTCTGCTGTTTGGTGTAGCTGTGAGATTCCTACAGACAGTAATTTTTTTTACCATTCAGGAAATCCTCTTCCATTAACATGCTAAACAGAGAAATGAGAAGCACATTATTTATACAATGGCTTTAGACTAATTTGCAAAAAAAAACCTTTCGAAATGAAGCTTATAAACTGTCACCACCTCCTCCAAAGAAGAGTTGCTCTATATTTATATCCTCATAAATGAGAACAGACTTTGACATAGGGAATCTGTATCATTGAAGTGCTGAGAAATTGTCAGTCAGAATCTTTTTGCTGATTCAGGCCCCTTGTAAAACGGTTTGCTGTCCCTATGCAAAGCATTGTGCATAAAATAATATACCTCAAATTTTTAATGTTTTCTAAACAGAAAACATTAAAATGATCATTTAAAAGATAGTTTAAACTATCTTTTAGACTGAAAAATCCTCTCTAAATGTTCTTGGCTTTCCTGCGTGTGGGTATAACCCACAGATCTCCCAAAGGATGCTGTTCTGGGGTGTGTGTGTGTATTGTGCCACCCTTCAGTGATGCACAGGATCACAACCACCACTCC